>BPUM01000261.1:0-123830 GCA_020521455.1 Prunus kanzakura | reverse complement strand
AAAATAGAAACTCACAAAGAGAACAAATCATATACATTAGAATTAAAATGAAAGTCCAATGCCCAGAATTAGGGTCAGTGTCCAACCGATGATACGGTGGTACCAACTGATATTTATGAAAACGTGATTGATGCTCAAACTACATCATCTAAGACTCAATGATTCTTTTACTATGAACATTTTTTTTCTACTATGTTCACTCCACTGCATATACAAGGGTTTCATTGGGTCGCTGAAGAAAAGTTCTGCATCCAACAGTGTAGGGCCAACAATTATGGCCGTAAACAATCCAAAAGATAGATAGTCTATATAAAAAGGAATTTCTACCAAATCAAAGGACATGTAACTTGAACACTAATGTAATTATCTTCTTGAGAACATAGAGTCAGAGAGAGACCATGAATCATAAAAAAATTAATTGAACCCCAAACAATATAAAGGATTACAGAGAATGACAATGCCGCTATAAGCAGAATGCTCCCTAATGTAACATAATGATATCGACAGGTAAACTGAGACATCATGCAGGTCCAAAAGATAAAAACCTGATAGCAAAAGATATTTAGAAAGGAAATCCTTGATGGAAGTTCTTCTTGGAGTAGTCTTCTGCCAATCGCTTCACACCCTTTGCATTTACATAAAATTCCATCAATTCATCAGCAACATCCTTTGGGTGACAATTAACAAATGCCTTCAGAAACCTCTTCTCTGTCATCCTCAGTGCCGTCAGCATCATAGGGCCTTTAATCTGCAAGTCAAGACCCATTTCCTGCATTTTCTCTGCAAGAAATACTCGTGGCTTTAAAACAGCCTCCAGATTTGTGTACAGAAAAAAGGGATTCTCAAGAATCACTGGGGCGGGAAGTTTCATTTTTCCTATAATGAAAGTCATGTTCCTCTGAACCTTATCAATTGAAAGTGTAAGCACAAGGGGAGACCTTGCCAAAAGACCAAAAATCTCATCTTCTGAGAAACCAAACTTCTCCAAATTTGTAACTTTCTGACGGATAGTTTCAAGGCGTGAAATGCCAATGATTGCGACAACATACTTATACATGGTTGAATGATTTGAAAGCCTGGTTTTTCGTATATATTCCATCTTTTCATTGTTAAATGAAGTTCTTGGGATCAACGTGGGCCGTGATAGAAGAATTTGGGTCAAGTCACTCGTGCTAAGACCCATTCCTTGGTATAGTGCGATGGCAGGCTTGACTTTATCGTGAAAGTCATAGGTCAAGAGAGACGGGTTCTTTACAATGGCTTTGACAAGAACTTCCCTCGACTCAAACAATCTCATAAAGTACTCAAGCCGCTCATCAAAGCAATGATTAATTCGATAACTGAGAAACCGGGGCCGACAATTGATGATCTTCACAAGCTCAGATGCACTAATGCCCAAGCCACTTAGAATGTTTAGTTTGAACTGAAGCTGATCAAGGTCAGCATTCCGCAAAGCAGGTCGCCGTGTGAACATCTTGGATATGTCAGTATCACTACAACCCCAGTTCTTAAGAATTTCTTCAGAGCTCTTGGGTTGGTCTCTAACATATTCTCCTACACCCTCTTCCTGGGCTTGGCAAATGGTCGAATAGGTGGCGGGCGGGAAAAGTAAAGAAGTTGCTGGGAACAGAGTTTTGGGAAAAGATAAAAAATTTCGAGAGGCTGTCAATAAATTTCGGAGCTTAACTAAAGAACCAACTCTAGATTGCATGTCAACAGACTCAAGTTATTGACTGCACATTCTTTGGAAAATTGGAATGCAGCTAAAGAATCAGCATAGAAGCAAGCGGTAAAATGTATTTAAAAATTTGAAGCTCAAATCTTTTTATATTAAGCGCTCCTATAAATATTGGACTGATACACAGTCACAAAGAAGCAGCAAAAATGGTTTTCTTAAATCTTTACCACAAATTTAGTTCTTGATATTCATCATCCCGTCAGAGTCCTGGGCAAAGTTTTAAGCTTTCCATCTAATCCACAAAAAGAAAATATTTATAAGCAGATAGATACTCGAGGTGAATTTTCATATATATATATATATATATAGAGAGAGAGAGAGAGAGAGAGAGAGAGAGAGAGAGAGAGAGAGAGAGAGAGAGAAGGGATACCTGGGCAGCCCATGGATAGCCTTTGAAGGGTTTAGCAGCAACGGACATACGCATCGAGGTTTTAGGCACAAGGCACTAAGACGGGCGGCTAGAGACAATGAAGTGATTTGGATTGAGTGGCGCTTTCGGCCATTCTGTTTACACCCAAAATTTTGCTAGTCACACTGTCTTTTAATTCCTATTTTATCCTTGTTGTCTATTTTTCAAGGAACAAATTTTATTTTATTTTATTAATATCTAGCTGGTCCGGTGATACCCTTCTCTATCCCCTCATACATTCACATCCTCTCTCATCCCCTCCCTTCCTCATAAAAGCTTTGCTATCACATGTGTAATATGCAATTTGGTGTGTCAATGCAATCATGTGATAAGAGAGATAAACACAGTGGTTGTATGCCTCATTTACGTTTTCTTCTCTCGTACCAAAAAATGTTGAAAGATATTGATAGATGGGGGTTTGTAGTTTCAATGTTAGGGGCATTTGTCTCCACACCTAAATCCAGAGTAGGAATGTCCCTTATTATCCTTTTTTTTTTTTGGTCTGAACCATGAGGTGGTCCTGGATGGGCCCCAACTATGGGTGGCACCTTTAAGCCTTAACCACAACCCAGACTAATCCCCACTCATACCGGGTCGGCCCGTAAGGGGTAAAGTGCTAGCCAAAGTTGTGACTCCGTACGAGAGCAGGAATCGAACCCCTGACCTCTCTTAAGGAATGAGAGTGCCGAACCACTCACACCAACCACCTTGGTTCCCTTATTATCCTTTGAGTTTGTTAAAAAGAAAATAAATGTATTGAGAATGAAGTACTCCTTGTCAATATTGGAAAAATGTGGAAATTCCTACAGTTTTTGAGAGGGTTGGAGACGCATTCATTTTATGGTCACCTACGTGTGACAAGATGAAGCCACCTTTTACCAAGG
Source organism: Prunus kanzakura (assembly GCA_020521455.1). NCBI lineage: Eukaryota > Viridiplantae > Streptophyta > Magnoliopsida > Rosales > Rosaceae > Prunus > Prunus kanzakura. Next base: position 120,799 of record BPUM01000261.1, on the reverse strand, counting down.
TGGGTGCGATGGAGAAAATCTTAGGAGCAACTGGTTGTATATAATTATGTGTCTATTTATCTTGTCACGTAACTTGAGATTGTGCAGTTAACCAGCACAACAAAAAAAGCCGAGTATTAACCACAACATAGAAATAGAAGTGAACCAAAATAAAGGATAACCTGAACCCCAAATAAAGAATAAACTGAATCCAAAATGATAACAAGGTTTAAACAAAATGAGAATGCAAATATATTGAAATTGCTCCATGTTCATGTAACAAAATGTATAGAGGAAATCCTGTACAATAAGACAAACTCCAGACTTAAAACGAAAACCTGATAGCCAACAACATTCAGAAAGGAAATCCTTTTTGGAAGTTCCTCTTTGAGGCTTCTGCCAATCGCTTAACACCCTTCACATTTTTGTAGTACTCCATCAATTCATCGGCAGCATCCTTTGGGTGACAATTAACAAATACTTTCAAAAACCTCCTCTCCGTCATCCGCATTGCCCTCACCATCATAGGTCCATTAATCTGTAAATCAAGACCCATTTCCTGCACCTTCCTGGCAAGAAGTACTCGTGGCTTCAACACATCCTCCAGATTCTTGAATAGCAAACTTGGGTGCTCAAGAACTGTAGTAGCAGGAAGCTTCATTTCTCCTAAAATGAAAGTCATGTTCCTCTGAACCTTATCAACTGATAGTGTCAAGACAAACGGAGACTTCCCAAAAAAGAGAAAAACCTCGTCTTCTGAGAAACCAAACTTCTCCAAGTTTGCAACTTTCTGACGGATAGTTTCAAGGCGCGAAACGCCAATTATCGTAACAACATACTTGAACATTCTGGAATGATTTGAAACTCCGGTTTTTCGTATATATTCCATCTTTTCTTCATTAAAGGAAGTTCTTGGTATCAATGTAGGCCGTGATAGAAGCATCTGGATCAAGTCCGGCATACTAAGACCAATTCCTTCATATAGCGCAATGACCGGTTTGATTTTCTTGTGAAGGTCATGGGTCAAGAAAGACGGGTTCCTTAATATGGCTTTGGCAAGCACTTCCTTTGATCCAAACAATGTCATCAAGAACTCAACCCGTTCATCAAAGCAATGGTTAACTCGACAAGTGAGAAACCGGGGCCGATCATTGATAACCTTCGCAAGCTCAGGAGCACTGATGCCCAACCACGTTAAACGTTCGAGTTTGGACTGAAGCTGGTTAGCGTCAGCTTTCAGTAGAAAAGGCCCCCGAGTGAAAATATTCGTTATTTCAGTATCAGTACAACCGAATTGCTTCATAATTTGTACAGAGGTCTTGGGTTGGTCTCCAATGTCTTCTCCTACACTGTCTTCCTCGGTTTGGCAAACCGTCGAATAGGTGGCGGGTGTGAAAATAAACCAAGTTGTTGGGAACAGAATCTTGGGCAAAAATAAGAAATTTGGCGAGGTGGGCAATAAGATGCGGAGCTTAAGTAAGGACCCAAATGTGGATTTCATGTCAAAATACACTTTGTTTCAAAGCAGGAAGAACACAAAAGGCTTTCAGATTGGGAAGAGAATGTGTTATGAATTTTGGTATAAGAGGACTTGAAACCTTGATGCCTCTGCTGTAAAAATGCGTCTTAAAGACTGCTCTTTTTGTATTAGGTTTGCAGCTGAATGATATCAAATGGAAGTCAGTTTTGTTCGTTGACCATTGCACAGGGAAAATGCAGTGGAAAAGCTATATAGATTTGCGGTTTGCAAAGCACGTGCACATATACAAGGATTTACAACCCCTATATACATGCTATTGATATTGTTTCATGATTTCGATAGTATTTTCATTAACAACGTGGAATAGAAACACCACTAAACCAATAGCTAGTTGATACAAACGAGTCATGTCTTGTCATGGCCTCATATTCGGGTTGTGCTCTTCTGGATTTGTATTACATGAATTGATACTAACTCAACTTCTTTATTATTTTGACCCCCAAAAAAAAAAAAAACTCAACTTCTTTATTAAGTCTCATGTTCGAGTCGATACAAATCTTATAAATAAGTCAATTTGTATGTTGACTTTATAAGATGTCATCCAGCCTTGGATTTTGCTCTCCTCCACGTTTGCTATGTTAACAGCCATGAGAGAAGTATTTTCAACTTCTAATCTTTTCTTAAGTTTAGAAAGCTGAGACATTCTTTAAGCGGCTGGAATGATTTTACAGTGGCAAACTCATCACTTGTCTCTTAATCTAGGTGACTCTTCCCTGCAACAAGAACTCCGATTTGTAAGTTCTTTAGTCCTGCAGATTCAATATTCAGAATACAGCATAAACATATGGATGTGGAGAAGTTAAAAGAGCGTGAGAATGTTTACCAGGAGGATATGGATCATACTGATGACCACAGATTATAATGAGATTGTAACAAGCAGAGCATTCTGAAAAGGCATAGTTCCTCTTAGGAGCATGGACTTATCAAAGTACAATAACATAGGAAGAGCTCCTATCTGGCTATCTCCAGTACTCTGAACTTCTCTACCGGAACCTTGATTTCGCTTATTATTGTTTGGCGGGTTAAACTTGATCCTAATGACTCCTCCTCCATGCCTGTCAATTATTTTCCAAAAGAAAAGTGACACTTCAAGCATGAACATATATATTAACATGTCAAATCTAATTCTTCATAGATGTATATGAAGCTCCTCCAGATTTAGAATTTTAGTATTTTGACTTGTTTTGAACATATACCAAGAGGAAAGATACAACTGTAAAAGTTAACATATCTTAGGAAGGTGAATACCTGAGTGTTCAGAAGCAATATGTGAAAGCGGTCTGTTTTATTGGACAATGATGACATCCCAAAAGTATAACGAGTTAAACAACGCACTTTCACCTACTCTTGGAGCAAAACAAAACATCCACATGATCAGCATGGTAATAAATCTTTGCTCCTCTTCAAGGATGAACAACAAATTTAGCTAGTTCTACTGTCATAAGTTGGCTGAAAAAGCACAGTTTTCGTTGTTGTGGATTGTAAAAGGCTCTGTGCTGGTTCTTTTTTCAAACTTCTGTTTTCTATCAAATTTCGGGTTTCCAAAGCATTGTCCCATGCTCCAGATGCAGCATATATGCTTCCTAGAACGACATAGTTAACTGAATTCTTTGGATCTATCTCAAAAAGACGCATTGCTGCCAGTTCTCCAAGTGATCTATTACCATATATGCTACATGCCCCAAGAATGGCTCCCCAAAGTGAGGCATTAGGCTTGATGTTCATGTCACATATCAACTTGTAAGCTTCTTCTAACAAACCTGCACGCGCGTAAAGATCTACAATGCAAGAAAAATGCTCAGCTCGGGGCAAGATGTTGTATTTGCTGAGCATAGTATTGAAGCATTCCCATCCTTCACCTGTCAATCCAGCATGGCTACAAGCAAAGAGAAGAGACAAAAATGTGACACCATTAGGTTCCAACCCCTCGTATTCCATCTTTTTATATAAAGCAATCGCCTTATGTCCTAAGCCATGCCTTCCATATCCAGAAATCAGTGATGTCCATGAAATAACATTTTTTTCTTCCATCTCATCAAAAGCATGGTTAGCATCTTCAATTTCTCCGCATTTGGCATACATATCAACTAGAGCATTTCCCATGGCCACATCATAACAAGGTTGGTGCTTAAAAGTCAGGGCATGGATTTGTCTTCCCAAGATCAATGAAGCACTATTGGCACATATGTTAAGCATGGAGCATAATATGACACCATCCAAGGCCAGGTGCATAAGAGTCATTTCTTTAAAGAGATCTAGCACACCTCTGCTGTAGTTACCTTCTTGTGCATATGCAGTTATCAGTGCAGTGCAAGCTATAATGTCCTTTTTCATCATGTTCTTGTATATTTTATGAGCACTCTCTACACTTCCACATTTAGCATATGCATTGATCAGCGATCCACTTAAAGTTTTGTGTGATCCAAACCCCACTTGCATGATGAACCCATGTATTTGACTTACCTTCATGAAACCACTACCTCCAGCTAAGGCTCTCAAAACACTCCCCAAGGTGAAGCAATCAGGGAACATGCCTGAGTCAAATATCATATATACAATTAAACATAAATAACTAAAGGAAAGCAAAGGAACTGATACATATGGTATAAAAATCTTAAAGCATCAAAAAATATAATTTAGAACTGTTGTGTCTCCAGCTGTAGCCTTGATTCCCTCACTCTGAAAATAAGCATTATATGATGCTAAAGTTTGACTATCTATTAAGAAAACTTAACTTCTCTATAACGACATAAAGAAACCCATTGTTGACTATTTGCTTGAGAGTTAAGTACACCAAAAAAAAGGCACACACAAAAAGGGCCGTAAATGATATGGGTAGTATAATCTTTCCTAAATTGAATGTATCATTCAGTGGTCACACAGCAAACAAAAGGGCAATGTCATTCACCTAGACAAGGTAAATGTGGGAATGTGGCGACTAAGCATTACTCAAAAAATATGGAACAAACACAAAGAAGAGCACAAATAATAAGAATATAAAAGCTTCAATTTTAACCACAAGTATAAACATTCACCTTCCCTCATCATTGAATGAAACAATTGCAATGAGGCATCAGCAAAGCCCTGAACAGCATAGCCGCCAATCATTGCATTCCAAGAGACCAAGTCCCTTTCCGACATTTCCTCAAACAAATAACGCGCATCCTCTATCTTTCCACACTTTGAATGAAAATCAACCAACGCACTCTGCACAAACAAGTTCTCAGCAAACCTACCTTTCAGAATACACCCCTGTATTTGCATCCCTACTTCCAAACACCGCAAACCCGTACATGCCCTCAACGCGCTACCATACCCAAACTGATTAGCTCTAAAACCCGCCTGACGCATATTCAAAAACATCACCAAAGCATTTTCATAACATCCACTTTGAGCATACCCAGAAATCATAGCGGTCCAAGACACAACATTTTTCTCAGGCATTCGATCAAACAAGTTACGGGCACTAACAATGCGGCCAAATTTCGAGTAAAATATTACCAACTTGGTGTTTAAATTCAAATTTGAATCAAACCCACTTGTTATTGCGTGGTTATGAACCAAAAGACCGGGTCTTTCTGCTCGTTCATCGATGCAGAGCTGCAAGATATTCATGTAGCAAGAATAATAAGAGTCTAACTGAGTTGGGTTTGAGAGAATTAGTCTCATAGCCTCCTGTAGTTGTCCCCTTTTGCAGAATGCGTGCATAATGAGTGAGTTTGTGTACTTCTACTTCTTAATGGGGTCTGTCATTATTTGAAAGTTCGTTTATCGTTTTTGTACGGAAACCTGGCTTCAGTTTGGGTTTTACGCCGCCATTTTCAAACGGAATTATGTAATTTTGTACGGATAATACAGAAATTCTATGTGGCGACAACAATATTCGTGGGACCGAATTGATTTGAACCGAACCGAACAAAATCGAATTAAATTAATTAAAAAGTATAATTAGACCGAACCGAACTAAACTGCTTTGTGTTATAAATAGTGGAAGTGGAGCCCACATTAAATTATGAAGTTTGAAAATAAGGCAGAAATTCCCCTGTGCACTCACGGATGAAAATGATGGTTTGAAATTGAGGCAGAAGTGCACTGTACAATGCACTGTACGCTCACAAGAAAACCTCAGAAGCGCCTATAAATAGGCTTGTTCGTTCATTTGTAATACACACCAACAAAGAGAAGAAAGAGAAGGAAAGTGAGAAATTTTGAGTACTAGTGAGTGAGTTTCTATTTGAGAGGAATTCAATCTGTGCAAACGCCACAAGAAAAGATATAATTCCACTATCAATTTTCAATGGTAATTCCATACTCTAATTATTTTATTTTATAACACGTTATCAACACGATAGTCTCTCCACTTTTCTCAGCTCAACACTATGTGGTTATTTCTCTTTCTCCTCTCCGTCATATGTCTCCTCTCACTTTACTACTACGACGACATGCAAACTTTCTTTTTTGTGTTCTCACAATTTTTGTGCTGTTTCATCTATGTTTGCTTAATTTATTTCTTTGTAATATAATTTGGAATGGCGCGGTTTTATACCCCATTCTGTTGTTTTATGGTGGTGTAATTTTCATTACCCATCGCGTTGTAACACAAATTATCATAATAAAATGATAGTGTGATCTTAAAACCCATCTATTATATAGTGGTGCAATTATATTGCCCACAAAACATAATATGTACTTCCTATATTTTTAGTGGTGGTTTTATCCCCACACTTATTTTATTTACTGTATGGTGTAGGTTTATTACTCATACAACAATATTTATTTAAAGTGTGGTGCGGGTTTATCGTCCACACAACTGCCTTTTATTTCTTTTATTTAAATGTATGGAGCAGGATTAGTGCCCATACTAGCACGTTTACTTTACCGCACATTTACTTTCATTTAAAGTATGGTGCGGGATTAACGTCCATACAGCAAGCAATTTACTTTATTCATTTACTTTATCGCACGTTTACTTTATCGCACGTTTACTTTACCGCACATTTACTTTTATTTAAAGTATGGTGCGGGATTAACGTCCATACAGCAAGCAATTTACTTTATGAATTTACTTTATCGCACATTTACTTTCAGTTAAAGTATGGTGCGGGTTTATCGTCCATACCAGTAAATTTATAGCACTTTATATTTATAACCAACTAAAATGAGGGCCTGAAGTTCCTCAAACAATTACAGGGCCTGAAGTTCCTGTTAATAAATTGCTTAATGTCCCAGATCCCGAATCTGAAATTTTGAGTAAAATATTTTTGGCCTGAAGTTCAAAAATATATTAAACCTGAAGATTATTGCGAATTCTAATGCATCTCATTCTTCTTTTGAAGATGGCAAATCTGGCAAAATTGGAATTCGCTGCCCTAGATCTTTCTGGGGACAATTACCTATCATGGGTCCTGGATGCCAAGATCCATCTGCGTGCTAATGGCCTTGGCAAAGCAATTGAAGATGGAAGTGATGCATCACCTGAGGAAAATGCGAAGGCCATGATTTTCCTTCGCCGCCACATTCATGAAGCGCTGAAGAGCGAATATGTGGTGATTGATGAACCATTGGTCCTGTGGAAAGCTTTATGTGAGAGATACAATCATCAGAAGACGGTGACTCTCCCAAAAGCTAGATATGAATGGACACACTTGAGATTTCAAGATTTCAAGACAGTGTCTGAATACAACTCAGCTATGCACATGATCACCTCCCTTATGAAATTATGTGGTGAGAATATCTCTGAGGAAGATATGCTCGAAAAAACTCTGAGTACATTCCATGCCTCAAATGTGCTTTTGCAACAGCAATATAGGCATAGTGGTTTCACGAAGTACTCAGAACTTGTATCTTGCCTCTTGCTAGCTGAGCAGAACAACGAGCTTTTATTGAAAAATCACTAATCTCGCCCAACAGGCTCAGCACCACTTCCTGAAATAAATGCTGCATCTCGGGAAGTGAATGCCACCTCATCTCGTGGCAGTATCCACAAACGTGGGCGAGGAGGCAAACGTGGCCGATGGCAAGGGAGTAGAAAAGATCGTGGTGCTCATCCATACGGCTTGGGGCCAAGAAACAATCCGTCCATGAATGGCAAAAATGCACCCAGAAATAAGGGAAAAACATAAGCAAGCTATGTGCTTAGAAATGATGAAAAAGCTTGTTACAGATGTGGTGCAAAGGGACATTGGATGCGTACATGTCGTACGCCGAAGCACTTGGCGGATCTTTATCAAACTTCACTTAAAAACAGAAAAGTGGAGACAAATTATGTTGCACTAGATCCGCCAGCCATAGATGGCTCATCGGAAATATCGCGTCATTTAGACAGGACGCATCTAGATGTTTCCGATTTTGTTACTGAAAGGGGGAATGAAATTTATGGGTCCGAACTGGGTTAAACTCCTTCATGTACCATTTGAATTATCTGAAGCACTGTTTATTTTTCCTTTCTGCCTTCACTTCAATCCAATAAAAGTGGCAATGTTTTGAATGATTGTTTATTGATTCAACTTATTTTTATTTGAAGGCATAGATATAAATTATGGATGGCCCCAAAACAAGAGCTCTAGCAAAGATATTTGTCTTGCAGACAGTGCAACTACTCATACAATCCTTCGAGATCGAAAGTATTTCTCAAACTTGATGCTTACAAAAGCAATGGTAACAACCATATCAGGACTGGCAGACCTGATTGAAGGCTCAGGAATAGCCCAAGTTATGTTACCAAATGGGATAATACTGTCCATTCAAGATGCCTTGTATTCATCTAACTCCAGAAGAAATCTATTGAGTTTCAAAGATATTCGTTTGAATGGTTACCATGTTGAAACAAAGAATGAGAAAAACATGGAATATCTTTGTATTATTTCCAATGATACCCAGAAGCGTATATTGGAAAAGCTTTGTGCGCTCTTATCAGGATTGTACTATACAACCTTACGGACAATTGAGGCACATAGTGTCATGGACCAGAAGTCCACTGACTCAAATACTTTCAAGCTTTGGCATGACCGGTTGGGTCATCCTGGATCCACCATGATGCGTAGGATCATTACCAACACTAAAGGACATCCCTTATTGACAAAACACATTATGGTATCAAACGACAGCTTTTGTCAAGCTTGTTCACAAGGGAAGTTGGTAATCAGACCATCATAACCAAAGGTTGATGTTGAGTCCCCATCATTTTTACAGAGAATCCAAGGGGACATTTGTGGGCCTATTCATCCTCTCTGTGGACCATTTCGATACTTTATGGTCTTGGTGGATGCATCTACCCGATGGTCACATGTTTGCCTTTTGTCCACTCGGAATATGGCATTTGCTAGGCTCTTGGCTCAGATAATTAAATTACGAGCCCAATTCCCAGATTATCTCATTAAGTCAATCAGACTCGATAATGCTGGTGAATTTACATCTCAGACTTTTGATGATTACTGCATGTCGTTAGGCATTGACATTGAACATCCTGTTCCCCATGTTCATACTCAAAATGGCTTGGCAGAAGCTTTGATTAAGTGTCTTCAATTGATAGCACGCACATTGCTAATGAGAACAAAGTTGCCAGTTTCTGCTTGGGGATATGCCATTTTACATGCAGCATCTCTGGTGCGGTTGAGGCCCGTCGCCAACAATCAATATTCTCCAATACAGCTTGTGCTGGGTAATCAACCAAATATTTCACATTTAAAAGTTTTTGGTTGTGCGGTATATGTGCCTATTGCACCACCGCAACGTACTAAGATGGGCCCTCAACACAGATTGAGAATTTATGTTGGCTTTGATTCACCATCTATCATTAGATATCTGGAGCCCCTGACTGGTGATATCTTCAGGGCATGATTTGCGGATTGTTATTTTGATGAGACAATTTTCCCACTATTAGGGGGAGAAAAATCTGTTCCTAAAGAACAAGGCAAACCCGTTCCTGAAGAACGACGTGAATTATCATGGGATGTACCCACTTTGTTTCATCTCGATCCTCGTACCGCTCAATGCGAAAACGAAGTGAGAAGGATCGTTCACCTCCAAAGCATTACAAATCAGATGCTAGATGCATTTAATGATGCAACGAAGGTGGTGAAATCACATATCCCAGCTGCAAATGCACCTGCAAGGATTGATGTTCACAATAGACAAAGCAATGCGCCAGCAAGCGGCTCATCTGTTGCACGCCTGAAGCGTGGCAGACCACTAGGCTCAAAGGACTCAGTTCCTCGAAAGAGGAAGTTGATGGCCAAAATGAATGCAAATGAAATAAATGGAGAGCCCATAATTCATGATTTAAATCCCCCTCAAGAGGGACAGGTACTTCCTGAGAAGGAAAATGTCCTTGATGAGACACGTGCTCCTGAAGTGGTAGCTGTACCTGAAAGCCAAGAAATCTCTATAAATTAAACATCCACTAATGAATTGTGGAACATAAATGAGATAATCATCGATAATATATTTGCATTCTTAGTGGCTAATGAGATTATAAAAGTTGATGATATTGAGCCTTGCTCCATTGATGAATGCACACAGAGACAGGATTAGCCTAAGTGGAAAGATGCAATCCAGGCAGAATTAGACTCTTTGGAAAAAAAGAGCGTTTTTGGACCCATTGTTCCAACCCCACTTAATGTGAACCCTGTAGGTTACAAGTGGGTATTTACAAGAAAGCGCAATGAGAACAATGAGATTGCAAGGTATAAAGCACGACTTGTTGCGCAAGGTTTTTCACAAAGGCCTGGAATTGATTATGTGGAAACATACTCTCCAGTAGTGGACGCAATTACGTTCCGTTACTTGATAAGCTTAGCGGTTTCAGAAAAACTTGAAATGAGACTTATGGATGTCATTACCGCATATCTGTATGGAGAGTTGGATACAGACATATACATGAAAGTCCCAGAAGGACTTAAGCTGCCCGATGCAGCCAGTAATAAACCACGGGCCATGTTCTCAATCAAATTGAGAAGATCATTATATGGGTTAAAACAATCTGGGCGAATGTGGTATAATCGTCTCAGCAAGTATTTACTGAAGGAAGGATACACAAACGACCCTGTCTGCCCATGTGTGTTTATTAAGAAATCAGAGTATGGATTTGCGATAGTGGCAGTATATGTTGATGATATGAATCTAATTGGAACTCCTGAAGAGCTCCAAAAGACTGCTGATTATCTCAAACGCGAGTTTGAGATGAAAGATCTTGGAAAGACAAAATATTGTCTTAGCCTACAGATTGAGCACAGTGCTGATGGAATTTTGGTGCATCAATCAAATTATACTGAAAATGTATTAAAGCGGTTTGGCATGGATAAAGCCCATCCACTTAGCACACCAATGGTCGTTCGGTCGCTCGACACTAAGAAAAATCCATATCGTCCGAAAGGGGATGATGAAATGGTCCTTGGTCCAGAAGTACCATATCTTAGTGCAATAGGTGCTTTAATGTATTTAGCACAATGTACCAGACCTGACATCGCATTTTCAGTAAATTTGTTAGCAAGATACAGCTCTGCTCCAACAAGCTGACATTGGACCGGTGTTAAACATATTCTACAATAAGTGCCCCCTGTAATGTATCTATCGCTAATTCTCAAAAAATATTTAGAAAACCTTTTCTTTTGAAAGACTGTGTAAGTAAATTGGTTTACATCATTTACTAGAGTATATAAGGTTTAATATTTGATTTCCCCATCTCACAATACCACTTGTAAAAAGAAGAAGGGAATTAACTTAGGGAAAAATGACCATTATAACTTATCCTTGTATCAACCTATCTGATCTTTCATGCATAAGTAGTTCGTTTCTAACATTTGAAAAGAAAATATATAATGATTTTTGTATAACGGTATTTACGTCAATAATTGCGTACAATAATAATAAAAAGATACGAACAACACGACAACAAGATAAAGCTTCGATAAAGTACAGAAATATTCCATTTCTAATTGTCTTGTTGGGCAGCCGCAGTTGACCTCATCATTCACAGGAGATGTTGACAATTAAAGTCTAACAGCGAGGCAGTATTTTCTGAAAAAAATAAAATTAAGAATAAAATCTCACAAATATTTTCTTTTAAAATATAGAGCCTCAACAGAAAAATTTCAGCCATAACTTCATCATCTGGCTAGAAACCTTGTGCTGACCATTCATGGCTAGAACTAGCTCTGCCAGTCTCAGTGTAGCTTCCTTCCTCTTTTTTTCAAGCTTACTGTGGAATTTCAATGCTGCAAGGGACACACTCAAACCAGGTGACACTCTAAATTCCTCAAGCTCCTTAGTTTCTGCAATGGGGAAATTCACCATGGGGTTCCATATTTATGACCACAATTTGAACTATAGCTACCTTGTTGTTAAGTGGGCTGCAAGTCATAATTATGCATGGATTGCCAATAGAAACTAACCCATTTTGCACCCTTTGGGAATTCTTACCTTGGACCAAAATAATACATTGAAAATTACACACAAGGATGGTGAGCCTGTTGTACTTTACTCTGCTTCAGAAACTAGCAATGCCAAAAATATTGTGGCTACCCTTTTAGACTCCGGCAATTTTGCCCTACAAGAATTGAGCTTTGATGGATCACCCAAAAGGGTTTTGTGGCAAAGCTTTAATTTCCCTGTAGACGCCCTAATGCAGCAGATCGGCCTACCATGTCAGAAGTCATATCTATGTTGACAAATGAAAGCATGTCGTTACCTATACCAACAAGGCCAGCATTTTTCACAAGAAGAAACGAGGTTGATGCAGACATGAGCGTAAAGGAATCAGAAGTTTTATCAAGAAGTGACTCTTCCCGTTCCGATATAGTAGGAAGATGAAGGTATTAACATGTTTGGTGTGGCCCAATTGTTGTTATTATACTTACTTTTGGTAGCTGTAAAGATAACTCTTTGAAAAGTGAAAATTTAATATGGGGTTCCATATATGACCAGAATTTGAACTATAGCTACACACCGTTATTAAGTCCTCTGCAAGTCATAATGATGCATGGATTGAAAATCAAAACAAACCCATTTTACACCCTTTGGGAATTCTCACCATGAACCAAAGTAAAGCATTGAAAGTTACACGCAATGATGGCAATCCTGGTTTGCTTTCCTCAGCTTCAGAAACTAGCTATGCCAATATTGCTTGTACCCTTTTAGTTTCTGGCAATTTTGTCCTACAAGAATTCAGCTTTGACGGATCAGTGAAAAGGGTTTTGCGGCAAACTTTTGATTTGCGTGAAGACACACCTTTGTACCAGGAATGAAATTAGATGTGAAGTGAACCATAAAAATGGTGATGTTTGGTCACTTTCATCATGGTTTACTCCCAATAGTGCAGTTTCAGGGGCTTTCAGTCTTTGATTGGGACCCGAACAAACACGAAAATTGAGTTTTGTCCTTAATTTAATATTTATTTTATCAGGCTCTTGTATATTTTATGAGCACTCTCTTCTCTACCCTTCCACATTTTGCAGAAGCACATTGACTTTCCTTCTAAATATTGATAATTCCAACCCGTTTTGCGTCGGAAAACTAACATATATATCTTCGTTTTAAGGATCATATACATTAACAGGAATAGGACTTCGTGCTTAGTGTCGCTCTACTGTCATAAATTAAAAGGAAAGAAAAGAAGAAAGGAAACCTTGATGGGATTTTTCTAATAGTTTTGTTGGCCGGCCTGTAGTAGTTGACCTCGTACATTCTCAGTACATGTTGATGGTTAAAGTCTACGACAATTCAGTCTTGTCTAACAAAAGAAATCCCACAACAATAGTCAAATAATATGGTAGAATATTTTCTGATATATTTCATTCTCCGAAAGGAGGTATTTATAATACACGTTACAAACCCTAGTAGGGTTTAATTAGGAAATAAGTGGAATTCTAATTACATAATATCTACACAAAAGGAAAAATAAATAAAACCCAAATAGAATAGGATATGCTCTACTCGCCAACACTCCCCCTTAAGTTGGAGCAAAGACGTCACGCATGCCCAACTTGTCAAGCGAGTTGAGAAAGATACTTGTAGAAACAGCTTTCGTAAGAACATCAGCTAACTGATACTCTGAACGGATGAAGGGGAAGGACACAATCTCCGCATCCAACTTTTCCTTAATGAAATTTCGATCAACCTCCACATGCTTTGTACGGTCATGTTGTACAGGATTATGAGCAATTGCAATCGCAGCCGTATTGTCACAATATAACTCCATGGGTTTATTAGGCTCAAAACCAAGGTCTTTCAACAATCTTCTCAGCCATAGTAACTCAGATACACCATGGGCCATTCCCCGATACTCAGCCTCAACACTAGATCTAGACACCACCTTTTGTTTCTTGCTCCTTCATGTAACAAGATTGCCACCCACAAACATAAAATACCCAGATGTCGAACGCCTATCTGTGGCTGAACCTGCCCAATCAGCATCTGTATACCCTTCTACATTTGTATGGCCATACTTGGAGAAAATTAACCCCTTGCTAGGAGTTACTTTAAGATACCTTAAAATACGAGTCACAGCTCCCATATGATCTACACTAGGAGAGTGCATAAACTGACTCACTATATTTACAGCATACGCAATATCCGGACGAGTATGAGCTAAATAAATCAATTTCCCTACAAGTCATTGATAAAGTTCTTTATCAGTCGGAACTTGATCGGGATATATCCCCAACTTATGATTCTGCTCACTAGGGGTATCAATCAGTTTACAATCCAACATTCCAGTTTCTGCAAGTAAATCCAAAACATACTTTCTTTGGGATAGAAAAATACCATGTTTAGATCTGGCAACTTCAATCCCAAGAAAATACTTTAAATCACCCAATGATTTCATCTCGAACTCGGAAGCCAGATACTTCTGAAGACTCTGTATCTCTACATGATCATCTCCAGTCACAATCATATCATCAACATAAATAATTAAAGCTGTCAATTTACCTTTATGACGCTTCAAAAACAAAGTATGATCAGAGTTACTTTGCACATACCCAAACTTCTTTATGGATGCAGCAAATCTTCCAAACCACGCTCTTGGAGACTGCTTTAATCCATACAAGGATTTCCGTAGCTTGCACACCACACCCTCCTTAGAAGTCACAGGGATACCTGGCGGAGGATCCATATATATTTCTTCCTTGAGATCATCATGGAGGAATGCATTCTTGATATCAAATTGTAGCAGCGGCCAGTCACGGTTAGCAGTTAAGGACAAGAGCACGCGCACAGTGTTGAGCTTTGCTACTGGAGCAAAAGTCTCCGTGTAATCCACTCCATAGGTCTGAGTATACCCTTTAGCTACTAATCTTGCCTTGTAACGGTCAATAGACCCATCAGCCTTGTGCTTCAAAGTAAACACCCATCTGCACCCAACTGTCTTTTTTCCTTTTGGTAGAGGAACAAACTCCCAAGTGGCATTCTTATTCAAGGCTTCCATCTCAATATGCATTGCATCTACCCAATTTTGATCAGATAGAGTAGTGCGTGGAGGCAAAGAATAATTAGACACATCACTAGAAATAGAAAGTACATCATTATCATGAGTTGATTGGGGCAGTGGCAGGGCAGAGGGGGGTCTTGTATCAATTTCATCTGTATGAGAGTTGCTAGTATCACTGCTACGTCCCTCTAATGAAGACTCAAAAAATTCCAGATTTTCACCCGGCGACCGGTCGTTGCACTCAGGGCGACCGGTCGCTTCACTTGCATCGTCACTATCGTCGCTCGTCGAGGAAGGCGACCGGTCGCTTACTACCTCGCAACCGGTCGCTTCCTGTGTCTCAAAAATTCCTTCCAGGCAGGTTCGTTGGCGACCGGTCGCTTCTTCCATGCGACCGGTCGCTTCTTCCATGCGACCGGTCGCTTCCTGTGTCTCAAAAAATTCTTCTTCAAATCCAACTTTTTCCACATTGTCTGCTTCGAAACTCTTCAATTCACTCCCCCTCTCCCCCTGAATTGAAGAGGAGGGAGAAACATAATATGGAACTTCTTCATGAAATGTGACATCCAAAGTAACATGCACTTTCTGGGTAGGTGGATGATAGCATTAATAACCCTTCTGAGTAGAAGAATAACCAATAAAGACACATCGCAGAGCACAAGGATCAAGTTTACTCCGTTGATGAGAGTAGACATGAACATAAGCAACACATCCAAAAACTTTAGGTGGCAACTTGGAGACGGAGACAGGGGAAACATGGTCACCAAACACATCATGCGGAGTCTTGAAATCAAGAACCTGGCTAGGCGTATGATTAATCAAATAGGCAGCAGATAGAACAGCATGCCCCCAAAGGTGATGGGGAACAAACATATCCAACATGAGTGAGCGGGCAACTTCAAGCAAGTGGCGGTTCTTTCTTTCAGACACACCATTTTGTTGAGGAGTAAAAGGGGTTGTCGTTTGGTGAATAATACCTTGAGCACGGAAGAAAGACGCCAAAGTATTATTCACATATTCACCTCCGTTATCTGTTCGGAATACTTTGACCCGAGCATGAAACTGAGTAGACACCATAGTACAAAACTCTGGAAGGATGGAAGCAACATCATGTTTATTTTTCAGCAAGAAAACCCAAGTAAGTCGGGTACAATCATCAATAAATGTGACAAACCAACGAAATCCGTTCGAAGTAACACAAGCCGGACCCCACACATCAGAATGCACTAAATCAAAAGGCTTTGCAGCTTTACTGTCACTCAGAGGAAACACAGTGCGATGGCTC
Source organism: Prunus kanzakura (assembly GCA_020521455.1). Classification (NCBI taxonomy): domain Eukaryota; kingdom Viridiplantae; phylum Streptophyta; class Magnoliopsida; order Rosales; family Rosaceae; genus Prunus; species Prunus kanzakura. The sequence continues at coordinate 104,569 of BPUM01000261.1, read as the reverse complement.
TTGGCCAAAATACATGTCTCACACTTAAAACTGGACTCATCACAGGAGCGAAATAAAGATGGAAATAGACGCTTAAGGTAGCCAAATGACGGGTGTCCCAAGCGACGATGCCATAACCAAATTTGTTGTTTGTCTTTGACACTGCAACTTTGAACAGTATTAACGACACGATCACGAACTGGTGCAGAAGGCAATGTCAAATAATATAACCCCCCCTATCCGTTTACCATGCCCAATCACCTCGTGAGTCTTGAGATCCTGAAAAGAGCAATGGGTAGGACAGAAAGTAGCAGAAGCATTAAGTGTATCAAGTAATCGACCAACAGATAACAAATTACAATGGATATTGGGAACTAATAACGCACGAGACAAGGACAGAGTTGGAGTGAGAGAGATTGTGCCCTCGCCAGTAATTGGAGAGGGCAAGCCATTAGCACTAGTTATGTATGGGTCACGGGTGTTACTAGACAACTCATCAAAAAATTTAGCATTATAAGTCATATGATCAGAAGCACCAGTGTCAATTATCCAAGTATTGGAGCCAGTACCTTGAATAGAGTCAGAAACACGCAAATTTGCAGAAGCAGCAGCAGCAGCAGCAGCACCAACAATGGAATTATCACCCATGATTGTAGCAGAAACTCAACAAAGCACGCAGAGTATACAACAGAACACAGCACAGACACAATTACGGCAGATGCACGAAGACAGGCACAAAGACAGTAGAGGCACGAACACGACAAAGTACACAGCGGAACACAGCAAAGGCACAGGCACAAGAACCCTAAAAGAAATTAGGGCACACAGTAGAACACGGGTGGGCACAACACACACAGGTCACCAGAACGTCGGCTCTAATACCAAGGCAAAAAATATGGTAGAATATTTTCTGATATATTTCATTCTCCGAAAGGAGGTATTTATAATACACGTTACAAACCCTAGTAGGGTTTAATTAGGAAATAAGTGGAATCCTAATTACATAATATCTACACAAAAGGAAAAATAAATAAAACCCAAATAGAATAGGATATGCTCTACTCGCCAACAACAATTTGGTTTTATAATACAGAGCCACAACAAGAAATATGTCACCAAAGTTTTCATCATTTGGCTAGAAACCTTGCACTGATCAGTCATGGCTACCCCTAGCAGTCTCAGTTTAGCTTCCTTCCTCTCTTTTTTCAAGCTTACTGTGGATTTTAATGCTGCAAGGGACACAATCAAACTAGGTGACGCTCTCTGCATTTACCAAAATAGGGAACAGGGCAAAGGTTGATCAGAAGGAACTTCTTGACGTAAAGCAATCGTTCACATGTAATGATGTCAATGAGCTTCAAGAAGATGGAGAGATGGAACATGATTTAAAAGTATTTACCTATGCATCTGTTATGGCTGCCACAGGAGACTTCTCCGTGGAAAACAAGCTTAGAGAAGGGGGTTTTGGACCTGTTTATAAGGTAAGGCTTTACAATAATAGAAAAGTATATTATTATTGCTAAGAAATAACTGATGATGTGAAATATTTATGGATCATCAATATTTCAGGGAAGGAACATTGGAGTTTGAATGAACTGACCCTCCATCCCATTGAATCCGGGTCTTGGACTATATAGTGAAGTTAACTTTGAAGAGTCATTGAACCAAAACGTGCTTTATCCATTTCTTTTGTTAGACTTTATTTGAGCTTTCACACAACTTAACTGATCTATTTTGTTCAAGATGAAATCATCAGCCCTTCCGGGTCCTCTTCTCCCCTCTTTAAGAAAATCGATCATGGCACAAACTTCTCTACGTTTGATTAGGGTTGAATATGGTGAGTAGGGTGTACTTATTAAAATTAAATTTGTTTCATAATTCAATTTATCTTTTTTGGTCATTTTATATTAGGGTAAATTAGTAATTTAATAAATAGTTTGGTAATATGATGTACTGATCAGTTAATTTTAGGGTTCGTTTAAGAGCACTCATTAGTTGACAGCTCTTTTGTGGTTTGTGTTCCCCTGTAAAAAGTTGGTTATATCAACATCTCTCAATGTTCAATTTAAATAATGTTATCTATATTTTCATAAATGTCGATTACCAATGTTTTCTCTTACATGATAATTTTCTACCTTCATATAAACTAGCTTTTATTTTTAAATATTTATTTTTCAGTCAATACAAACTGGCTTTAAAAATCACTTGCCAAAAGGTACTTGACAACTTTCCTTTGGCTGCTAGGCTTTATGAAAAAGGGAAATGTGGGGTTTAAAGGAGCTTATCTGATTAAAGGGTTTCAATTATGTGATCCTGCATGATTTGGATAGTGATTTTCTCTATTATGCATTTCATTTTCTATGGCACAATGGACGAACACGTTTTAAGTTTTCAAGTTATGTCGGCCACTGAACCTTTTAAGTTTTCAAGTGGCTTTGATGGTTAAATTCACACAATAATTTGCTTTAGATCGATCGATCAGATTCAGATAGATATATAGATATATAGATACATATTTTGATCAGCCAAGGTTTCATCATTTGGAGAAATTAAAGCAGTTAGTGAAAATTCATGGCTGGCAGTCTAAAGTTGATTTTGTTCCATATTTTTTCAAGCTTAATGTGGACTTATACTACTGCTAGGGACACACTCAAACCAGGTGACACTCGCAATTCCACAAGTTCATTATGTTCTGCAAAGGGGAAGATCTGTTTGGGTTTCTTTGTGTACGACAGTCTAAATTTTTTTAAGTAATTAAAAAACCTAGGTGCACAAAATTACTAAAATACCCCTGCCACGTAATCAAACTTAACGGACTTTTGGATGGAGTTAACGGTAGGGGCAATGTGGAACATCATACCTTGGTCAAGGGGGCAAAGTGGGTCACTTTAACTTTCAGGAGGTAAAGTGAGAATTGACAAATGTTTCAAGGGGCACTGTAGCACTTAAGCCTTTTAAATATTATCAATTCAACCCCTTATGCTTTGAAAAAACTAAAATACATAATTGAAGTAGATAACGGTTAATAAAAATGGTATGGATTTCAGTCCACCAACATGCAAATAATTATGTCAAATAACTTATGCTTCAAAATTTAGATGACCGAGGGGTTTGCCTCAGTGGCGAGGTCCCTCCCCCTTCCCCCCTTGGTCACCCATTCGAATCCTATGATAAGTGCCCCCCTGTAATGTATCTATCGCTAATTCTCAAAAATATTTAGAAAACCTTTTCTTTTGAAAGACTGTGTAAGTCAATTGGTTTACATCATTTACCAGAGTATATAAGGTTTAATATTTGGTTTCCCATCTCACAATACCACTTGTAAAAAGAAGAAGGGAATTAACTTAGGGAAAAAAGACCATTATAACTTATCCTTGTATCAACCTATCTGATCTTTCATGCATAAGTAGTTCGTTTCTAACATTTGAAAAGAAAATATATAATGATTTTTGTATAACGGTATTTACGTCAATAATTGCGTAGAATAATAATAAAAAGATACGAACAACACGACAACAAGATAAAGCTTCGAGTAAAGTATAGAAATATTCCATTTCTAATAGTCTTGTTGGGCAGCCGCAGTTGACCTCATACATTCACAGGAGACGTTGTCGCTTAATTAAAGTCTAACAGCGAGGCAGTATTTTCTGAAAAAAAAAATATTAAGAAAAAACATCTCACAGATATTTTCTTTTAAAATATAGAGCCTCAACAGAAAAATTTCAGCCAATACTTCATCATCTGGCTAGAAACCTTGTGCTGACCATTCATGGCTAGAACTAGCTCTGCCAGTCTCAGTGTAGCTTCCTTCCTCTCTTTTTCAAGCTTACTGTGGAATTTCAATGCTGCAAGGGACACACTCAAACCAGGTGACACTCTAAATTCCTCAAGCTCCTTAGTTTCTGCAATGGGGAAATTCACCATGGGGTTCCATATTTATGACCACAATTTGAACTATAGCTACCTTGTTGTTAGGTGGGCTGCAAGTCATAATTATGCATGGATTGCCAATAGAAACAAACCCATTTTGCACCCTTTGGGAATTCTTACCTTGGACCAAAATAATACATTGAAAATTACACACAAGGATGGTGAGCCTGTTGTACTTTACTCTGCTTCAGAAACTAGCAATGCCAATAATATTGTGGCTACCCTTTTAGATTCCGGCAATTTTGCCCTACAAGAATTGAGCTTTGATGGATCACCCAAAAGGGTTTTGTGGCAAAGCTTTGATTTCCCTGTAGACGTCCTTCTGCCAGGTATGAAATTAGGTGTGAACCATAAAAGTGGTCATGTTTGGTCACTTTCATCATGGTTTACTCCTAACAGTGCAGTGCCAGGGGCTTTCACTCTTGATTGGGATCCGGAGACACACGAATTGAAGATTAGACGACGCGGGGTGGTTTATTGGAGCAGTGGAGCCTTTAGGAATGGGAGATTTAAATTTATTTTGCCTGATGAATCCAAGCTGAGGTATAATTTTAGTATTGTGTCAAATGAAGATGAAGATTACTTCACTTACAGTGCTGTAGATCAAAGTGGTATATCAGAATGGGTGCTAACCGTAATGGGGAGACTATATGACTTTGATGAGACAATTGATATTGCACAAGCAGATTCTTGTTATGGCTCCAACACTGATGGAGGGTGCCAGATATGGGACCATCCAATTGATTGTAGGCATTCTGGTGATAGATTTGAGGAAGAAAAGGGTTACTTCAATCCAACCGTCTCTGGTCCGACAGCAACGAGTGATACTTCAAATACAAGCTTCAGCATCAGTGATTGTAAGGCTGCTTGCTGGAAAAATTGTGACTGCCTTGGATTCAACTATCTGTTTGATAATGAGACCGGATGTCGATTTTGGACTGGCAACTGGGAGTTCATCAAGGACAGAACAGGTTATAGTTCAAGCAATATTTATTTTCTAACAAAAAAGGCATCGCGCAACCACGGTAAGTCCTCCTGATAATCTTTTGCGCTAAGAGTCTGTCCACAAATTTCCAATTTCACTTGAAAAAGAAACAAAATGGAACTTTGAGTATACATAGAAAAATACTAAAATTCACTGTGAGTATACTTAAATGTTTGACACATCAATAGGCTTGAGTATTTTGTTCACTTTATATGATTCTAAAGCCTGCAGGGTTCTAAAAAGCTACTTAACGTGTGTATGCAGAACATAAGAGGATAATCTGGATTGGTACTGCTTCTGCTGCTGCTCTGTTGACAATGGTGCTTTGCATCATGTGCTGTTTATTAAGAAGAAGAATTTTTTTACTTCCAGGTATATTCTGCAAGCATAAGGAAGCCTTTGACAGAATTTCACAGATTTGAGAAATGAAAATCTTAATGTAATGCATTAATCAAAACAGGGGAGAACAGGAGAAAGATTGATGACAAGGAATTGCTTGACGTGAAGGAATCTTACACATCTAATGATGTCAATGCGCTTCAGAATGATGGAGATATGGGGCATGATTTAAGAGTATTTAGCTATGCATCTGTCAAGGCAGCCACAGGAAACTTCTGTGATGAAAACAAGCTTGGAGAAGGGGGCTTTGGACCAGTTTATAAAGTAAGGGTCTAAAGAATACGAAAGTAATATTGTTATTTGTTGCTAAGGAAAATTGATTATATGGCCTATTATGGATCATTGATTCAGGGGGATATGTCGACGGGACAAGAAATAGCTGTGAAGAGGCTTTCAAGATGTTCGCTACAAGGAACATGGGAGTTTAAGAATGAGTTGATACTTATATCTGAACTTCAACATACAAATCTTGTTCGGATTTTGGGATTTTGCATTCATGGTGAAGAGAGGATGTTAATATACGAGTATATGCCAAACAACAGTCTAGACTGCTTTTTATTTGGTTGGGAATCAGACCTGTCATTTAATCTCAGTATTTGTTTCATTTCTTGTAGGTTTATATAATCTGATTTTGAAGACTGCATAGTTTTTCAATCTTTTCTAACTCTTTAATGCATTGGGCAGATTCAACCAGAGGCATCTTACTAGACTGGAAGACGCGTTTTAATATAATCGAAGGAATTGCTCAAGGACTGCTTTACTTGCACAAATATTCAAGATTGAGGGTGATTCATAGAGATCTTAAAGCTAGTAACATACTACTTGATGAAGATATGAACCCCAAAATTTCTGACTTTGGTATGGCAAGGATTTTCACGCATAACGAGCTGGAAGCAAATACTAATAGGATCGTTGGGACATAGTAAGTTATATGCATAAGCAGTGCATTCTTATGTATCATGCCTATCACTTTTGATTGCCAAGCATGTGTTTATGTACTAAATTGTACCTTTTCTTTTAAATTTCAGTGGTTACATGTCTCCTGAGTATGCAATGGGGGGAATTTTTTCGACAAAGTCCGATGTCTATAGCTTTGGAGTATTGACGCTTGAAATCATAAGTGGTAGGAAAAATAATAGCTTCTACAATGCGGATCGCGTCTTGAATATAGTAGGATATGTATGTCGAGCTAATCTCTCTATGATTAAGATTTTTATTCTTTGAGGTGAGACTGGAGAGAGTCTGATATCCTAAATGAATATAAGCTTATTTCAGGCATGGGGGTTATGGAATGAAGGTGCAGGGCTAAGATTAATGGATCCAACGCTACATGAATCATGTATTGAGGATCAACTGATAAGATGCATCCATGTCGGTCTGCTATGCGTAGAAGAAGATGCAGCAGATCGGCCTACCATGTCAGAAGTCATATCTATGTTGACAAATGAAAGCATGTCGTTACCTATACCAACAAGGCCAGCATTTTTCACAAGAAGAAACGAGGTTGATGCAGACATGAGCGTAAAGGAATCAGAAGTTTTATCAAGAAGTGACTCTTCCCGTTCCGATATAGTAGGAAGATGAAGGTATTAACATGTTTGGTGTGGCCCAATTGTTGTTATTATACTTACTTTTGGTAGCTGTAAAGATAACTCTTTGAAAAGTGAAAATTTAATATGGGGTTCCATATATGACCAGAATTTGAACTATAGCTACACACCGTTATTAAGTCCTCTGCAAGTCATAATGATGCATGGATTGAAAATCAAAACAAACCCATTTTACACCCTTTGGGAATTCTCACCATGAACCAAAGTAAAGCATTGAAAGTTACACGCAATGATGGCAATCCTGGTTTGCTTTCCTCAGCTTCAGAAACTAGCTATGCCAATATTGCTTGTACCCTTTTAGTTTCTGGCAATTTTGTCCTACAAGAATTCAGCTTTGACGGATCAGTGAAAAGGGTTTTGCGGCAAACTTTTGATTTGCGTGAAGACACACCTTTGTACCAGGAATGAAATTAGATGTGAAGTGAACCATAAAAATGGTGATATTTGGTCACTTTCATCATGGTTTACTCCCAATAGTGCAGTTCCAGGGGCTTTCAGTCTTTGATTGGGACCCGAACAAACATGAAAATTAAGTTTTTTCCTTAATTTAATATTTATTTTATCAGGCTCTTGTATATTTTATGAGCACTCTCTTCTCTACCCTTTCACATTTTGCAGAAGCACATTGACTTTCCTTCTAAATATTGATAATTCCAACCCGTTTTGCGTCGGAAAACTAACATATATATCTTCGTTTTAAGGTTCATATACATTAACAGGAATAGGACTTCGTGCTTAGTGTCTCTCTATTGTGAAATTGAGCACAAAACTCAACTCACCCTCCCCTAATGATCTTGTTGTTGATGGACTTTGTGACACACACAATGATGGATGAATCACACACACACACACACTTGAGACAACAACCAAGCACAAAATGACACAAGAAATTTATAGAGGTTCAACAATTGCCTACATCCTCTTGGTGATCCCCTTGAGAAATTCACTTCATGAAAGAATAAGTTACAACTTTGGTTTTACACAGAAAACCCCCTTAGAACTCTATTCTCTCCCCAAGCTCTCTTTTCTCTCACACCCCTTGCTCAACACTTTGATGCACTTGTGAACACTCTCAAAACCCTTGGTATTTCCCTCCTTGGTGTCTAGACTCTCAAGACCCCAACTCAGCTCCTAGCTTGAATTGATTGCTCTCCCTCACGTTCTCCCTTGGTGAGTTAACCTCCCTTTGAGCAGAATAGCTCCCAGCTACTTGACAACCTTGAGATTAACCACACCACCTTCAACTTGCTTTCTCATCTTATAATGTCTTGCTTTACATCCCATTACTTACACAGACCAATGGACATAAGATAAGGCACCATCTTGTCTTCCACGTTCCTTCCTTTAGTCTCCCACTTAGACTAAAGATCAGATCATGTAAGTAATCAAATCCCACTTCAGCCACTTTCACTAAACCAGAAAATGGAGAGTGGATCCTTCAAAGCAAGACAACCAATTGGCAATAAGTGCTCTCCCAACTATCCAGCAGGTAGTCCACCATCTTGCAACTCAGAAGTGACCCATTAAGCCTCTGAAATCTCGTGGAAAGCGATAGCCACCGAAAAAGTAGTTGAAAACACGTAAGAAAACATCAGCACAGCACACGGGCGATCGGTCGCGGATACCTTTTGGATACGTTACGACCGGTCGCGGATACCTGCGACCGGTCGCTTTCTGCGAATTCTTCAGACTTCGAATCTGCTTCTAAACGACCGGTCGCCCAAACCTTGCGACTGGTCGCTCACTCCTTCACTTGCAACCTTAATGTGAACCAATTTTACAACACTCTCTACTGTCATAAATTAACAGGAAAGAAAAGAAGAAAGGAAACCTTGATGGGATTTTTCTAATAGTTTTGTTGGCCGGCCTGTAGTAGTTGACCTCGTACATTCTCAGTACATGTTGATGGTTAAAGTCTAACGACAATTCAGTCTTGTCTAACAAAAGAAATCCCACAACAATTTGGTTTTATAATACAGAGCCACAACAAGAAATATGTCACCAAAGTTTTCATCATTTGGCTAGAAACCTTGCGCTGATCAGTCATGGCTACCCCTAGCAGTCTCAGTTTAGCTTCCTTCCTCTCTTTTTTCAAGCTTACTGTGGATTTTAATGCTGCAAGGGACACAATCAAACTAGGTGACGCTCTCTGCATTTACCAAAATAGGGAACAGGGCAAAGGTTGATCAGAAGGAACTTCTTGACGTAAAGCAATCGTTCACATGTAATGATGTCAATGAGATTCAAGAAGATGGAGAGATGGAACATGATTTAAAAGTATTTACCTATGCATCTGTTATGGCTGCCACAGGAGACTTCTCCGTGGAAAACAAGCTTAGAGAAGGGGGTTTTGGACCTGTTTATAAGGTAAGGCTTTACAATAATAGAAAAGTATATTATTATTGCTAAGAAATAACTGATGATGTGAAATATTTATGGATCATCAATATTTCAGGGAAGGAACATTGGAGTTTGAATGAACTGACCCTCCATCCCATTGAATCCGGGTCTTGGACTATGTAGTGAAGTTAACTTTGAAGAGTCATTGAACCAAAACGTGCTTGATCCATTTCTTTTGTTAGACTTTATTTGAGCTTTCACACAACTTAACTGATCTATTTTGTTCAAGATGAAATCATCAGCCCTTCCGGGTCCTCTTCGCCCCTCTTTAAGAAAATTGATCATGGCACAAACTTCTCCACATTTGATTAGGGTTGAATATGGTGAGTAGGGTGTACTTATTAAAATTAAATTTGTTTCATAATTCAATATATCTTTTTTGGTCATTTTATATTAGGGTAAATTAGTAATTTAATAAATAGTTTGGTAATATGATGTATTGATCAGTTAATTTTAGGGTTCGTTTAAGAGCACTCATTAGTTGACAGCTCTTTTGTGGTTTGTGTTCCCCTGTAAAAAGTTGGTTATATCAACTTCTCTCAATGTTCAATTTAAATAATGTTATCTATATTTTCATAAATGTCGATTACCAATGTTTTCTCTTACATGATAATTTTCTACCTTCATATAAACTAGCTTTTATTTTTCAGTCAATACAAACTGGCTTTAAAAATCACTTGCCAAAAGGTACTTGACAACTTTCCTTTGGCTGCTAGGCTTTATGAAAAAGGGAAATGTGGGGTTTAAAGGAGCTTATCTGATTAAAGTGTTTCAATTATGTGATCCTGCATGATTTGGATAGTGATTTTCTCTATTATGCATTTCATTTTCTGTGGCACAATGGACGAACACGTTTTAAGTTTTCAAGTTATGTCGGCCACTGGACCTTTTAAGTTTTCAAGTGACTTTGATGGTTAAATTCACACAATAATTTTCTTTAGATCGATCGATCAGATTCAGATAGATATATAGATATATAGATACATATTTTGATCAGCCAAGGTTTCATCATTTGGAGAAATTAAAGTAGTTTGTGAAAATTCATGGCTAGCAGTCTAAAGTTGATTTTGTTCCTTATTTTTTCAAGCTTAATGTGGACTTATACTGCTGCTAGGGACACACTCAAACCAGGTGACTCTCTCAATTCCACAAGTTCATTATGTTCTGCAAAGGGGAAGATCTGTTTGGGTTTCTTTGTGTACGACAGTCTGAATTCCAGCCAGTTGGGCATAACTGCACAAAATAACCACCAATGGATTGCCAGCCGAGACATGCATATTTTATACCCGACAGGAGTTCTTACCTTGGACAAGAACAAAACATTGAAAATTATGGACCAAGGTGGGACTAGGTTGGAGCTTTGCTCTGCTCCGAAAAGAGCTAGCAATGTTCTGGCTACTCTTCTAGATTCTGGCAATTTTATCCTACAAGAAGTGAACTCTGTCGATGGATCGACCACTCAAGTTTTCTGGCAAAGTTTTGATTATCCAACAGAAACCCTTTTACCAGGCATGAAATTAGGTGTTAACCATAGAAATGGTCACGTTTGGTCACTAGCTTCATCGTCAAGTAAGTACAACCTAGAGCCAGGGCCTTTCACCCTTGAATGGGATGCCAAAGGGCATGAACTGAAGATTAAGAGACGTGGGGTGGTTTATTGGACTAGTGGAGCCTTTACGAGTAAGAGGTTTAAGCTGATCATGATGAGGTATAATGTTAGCATCGTTTCAAACGAAAATGAAGACTACTTCACTTACACTGCTTTAAACCAAAGTTCTGCATCACAGTGGTTGCTTACCTCAACTGGGCGACTATATGACTTAGGAGGAGTTGATATTGCAAGGGCAGATAATTGTTATGGCTATAACACTGATGGAGGGTGCCAGAGGTGGGCGGAGAAGCCAACTTGTAGGCATGTTGGTGATACATTTGAGCTAAAAAATGGTTTCTTTAGACTAACCGGCTCTAATTCAACATTCCTGAATGATTCGGATACAAGTCTCAGTATTAGTGATTGTAAGGATTCTTGTTGGAAAAATTGTGAGTGCCTTGGGTTCAACTTTCTGTTTGATATTAATCAGACTGGATGCCAATTTTGGACTGGAATGAACTGGGAGTTCATTCAAGACTTTGATGGTGATTCTACATTAAGTTTTTACTTGTTAAAAAAGTCACCTCTTAATCATGGTAAGCCTACTAAATCATTAACCTTTTGAACTAATGAGCTGTCAACAATTTTCAATTTCATATCCTTTCGATGTACGAACATGTTCAGAAGTTTCTATTTCATATCAGCTCACATCATTCCACAACAGACAATGCATACAAACAACAAAAGATAAACATGCATACATTTATACGCAATTAAACTGGAAGTTCATTAACTACTCAATGCAGGTAAACACAAGGGGATATGGATCGAAACTGGCATCGCTGCTGCTGCTCTGCTGCTAATGGTACTCTGCATCGTCTGCTATCTACTAAGAAGAAGAAAATTTACACTTTCAGGTACACAGAGTTATTCACATCCTTGAAAATTGTTGTTATAAATATAGAAGTTTAACTTACTACCTTAATCTAAATAGGGGAGAACGAGACAAAGATCATTCAGAATGAATTGCTTGACTTAATGAAATCTGATAGACCTACTGATGCCAATGCACTTCAAAGTGATGGAACGATGCGACATGATTTAAGCGTGTTTAGCTATGCATCTGTCATGGCTGCCACATGCAACTTCTCCCCAGAAAACAAGCTTGGACAAGGAGGTTTTGGGCCTGTTTATAAGGTAAAGGCTTTAGATTATAAGAAGTGTTTTGTTATTAATAGCTAAGTATAAATAACTGATCATCAAGTGAGATATTGTGGGTCATCAATTCAGGGAAAATTGCTGACGGGACAAGAAATCGCTGTGAAGAGGCTTTCAAAATGTTCAGGGCAAGGAACTTTGGAGTTTAAGAATGAATTGATACTCATATATGAACTCCAACATAAAAACCTTGTCAAACTTTTTGGATTTTGCATTCATGGTGAAGAGAGGATGCTAATATACGAGTATATGCAAAACAAAAGTTTGGACTACTTTCTATTCGGTTGGAAGCACTCACTTTAATCTTATTACTTGATTTCTTTTGTCACTTAATTGTCAAAAATACAATGATCATGATCAATCTTAATTTCACTCTATATATTGGACAGATTCAACAAGAGTCATGCTACTAGATTGGAAGAAGCGCTTTAGTATAATTGAAGGAATTGCTCAAGGATTGCTTTACTTGCACAAGTACTCAAGAGTGAGAGTAATTCATAGAGATTTAAAAGCTAGTAACATACTACTTGATGAAAACATGAACCCCAAAATTTCTGATTTTGGTATGGCAAGGATTTTCAAGCATAATGAACTGGAAGCAAATACTAATAGGGTTGTTGGAACATAGTAAGTAAACAATTTGACATTCAAAATTTTCAGTTCGCTAAACATGCATTTTTGTATGCCAAGACGTACTAAATTTCTATTCTATTTGATACAGTGGTTACATGTCTCCTGAGTACGCCATGGAGGGCATCTTTTCCATAAAGTCTGATGTTTATAGTTTTGGAGTGTTAATGCTTGAAATCATAAGTGGTAGGAGAAACAATAGCTTCTACAATGCTGATCGCCTGCTCAATATAGTAGGATATGTATGTCAAGCAAATTAACAGTTGTGATGACTAAATTTTTCTTCTTAATTTGAGGTGTGTGATTCTGTATAATTGAATTAAGTCTTTGTTTCAGGCATGGGAATTATGGAAGGAAGGCACAGTGCTAGAACTAATGGATCCAACAGTAGGTGATTCATGTATTAAAGATCAATTCTTAAGATGCATTCATGTTGGCCTGCTATGCGTGGAAGAAAATGCAGCTGATCGGCCGACCATGTCGAATGTCATATCCATGTTAACAAATGAAAGCATGCTATCTGCATTACCTACAAAGCCAGCATTTTTTACAGGAAGAAATGTGGTTGAAGCAAGTATAAGTGGAAAAGAAACAGAAATTTTTTCAACAAATGACTTATCCAATTCCACTGACGTAGCACGATGACGGTATGCTTGTTTTGCCATGGACAAATCACTTGAGCTTGCACTTGGTATGTCCCTGTGGAAATGGTGGCTATCTGATCGCGATGTCCATGCAGAGACACATCATCTGTATTTAGCTGATGGAAACATCTCTTTTAGTAACACATAAATTTTGGATTAAGTTTTTGTAATATATGATATTGGCATTAATTTGTAAAATTAACTCCCAATTAGTAAAACTTAAAATAAAACTTTACAATTGCAGCAAATTAATGAGGAAATAATCCTCTTATCACTGTCATTCTTGCTTGAAAACTTGGAAGAAACAGAGAAGAGAAGAGGGGACACTCTATCTTTTCTTAAGCCATCAAATTTTGAAGTTCAAATAACTCCTTAGTTTCCATGTCTGACGACGTATCTATGTTGACAGACCACTGAAACAATTTCATTGCCATTACCTACAAGGCCAGCATTCTTCACAAGAAGAAATGTTATTGAGTTTGATATAAGTAGAAGGGAGTTACAAACTGTATCAATAAAACTAGTATGCAAACGTTACCTAAAGGGAAAGGGTTCAACTTTTTTCTCGTGTCGTCAGTGCAAGTGCAACTTCAATTATTAAAGGGAAAGGTGAACATGATATCGACAATTTTGGAAAGGTGCAACTTCAATTATTTATATATATATATATATATATATGTATAGGGACTTTCTCTATTGGGAAGTGCAAGTGTGCGGAGTGGATGCGGACTTCTATTTGTCACCGTTAGATTCCTTGTACGCTGTAGATTTAAAGTATCATTGAGAACTTCTATTTCTATCAGAGCTTTTCAGTCTTTTGGTAAGAACCAAAATTTCCCGCTTACACCTCCAATCTACTAACCTCTGTTTCTTTCTTCCACCACAACACCTTCTCTTCCCCCCTTCATCTGATGCTTTCATCAATTGCTATTTGTGACTCTGTATATGCAATACGTCATTTCCCTTCTTCTCTACATTGATTTCCTTTTTCTTTTTATAGGGATATCCTCGCTGATTTGGGTTTGGGTTTTACTTGGTCTTCGTATGAACTTGGCTCACTTTTGTTTCGTTTTGAGTTTGGTGAGGTGTTCTACTGCTGGGTGGGATTTTTTTATATGACCTTGGCTGATATGTTGTTTAATTATACTCTGTAAGTGCATATCAAACCTGAATTAGATGAACTTTCAACTAGAAAACGAAATAGAATAACTTAGCCAAAATCATACAAAAACAGAGACCAATTAGTAGCCAAATCCATATAACTCATACATCAGTGCTTTCTGTTTTTCCGATTCCAACCTTCGTGATTTCCAACTAAACCCAAATCTTTTTAGTAAACAATCCCATACCATAAGAAAATCAGAAAACTTTGTATAAGCAAAATGGAAAATACCCATATATCATAAAGCAAAAGAAAAAAAGAAAGAAGAAATAAAAATATTCTAACCTGGAGGAGTAGCTGTGATATTGCCAGGGATGAGAACACACGGAAGAGAAGGTGTTGAAAAGAAGAAATAAAAATATTATATCCTGGAGGAGCAACTGTGATATTGCCAAGGATGAAAGCACAGAGAAGAGAAGGTGTTGTGGTGGAAGAAAGAAACAGAGGTTAGTAGATTGGAGGTGTAAGCACGGGAAATTTTGGCTCTTACCAAAAGACTGAAAAGCTCTGATAGAAATAGAAGTTCTCAATGATGCTTTAAATCTACAGCGTACAAGGAATCTAACGGTGACAAATAGAAGTCCGCATCCACTCCACTCACTTGCACTTCGCAATAGAGAAAGTCCCTATATATATATATATATATATATATATATATTAATTACAAGTTTAAACTAGGCTTAAATGCTAAAATAGTCCATGTGTTTTAGCCCATTGGCCAATTTAGTCCCTGTATTTTAATTTGGCCAATTTGGTCCTCATGTTTAGCACAGTTAGCTAATGTGACTCTGCCATAGAAAATCTGTTAAGTTATGAGGTGTCATGTGCAGGACCCACTTCTTTGCTTAGAATAATTTTTGAATAATTGTTTTTTTAAATTTAATTAAAATATGAATGAGAAAAAAACAAAACTCTCTCGCTCTTCCTTTCTCCTTCCCCTTGCAACCCTCCCAGCTCCTCTCACCCAGCCCACTCGGCAAGCTACCGCCGCAACAGCTCCCACTCAGCAAACCACCGCCACCCTCCCCCTCCCAATCCCCATCCCATCTCCCTCTTTCTTCTCTTATTTAATCGTATCAGACCTAAAAATTTCCCCAACCTAAGTCCCACTACTTTTTCCTTCACTTATTGCCCAGATGTAAATTCCAATTTTTATTCATAAAAAGATTCTTGTTAGGTGGTCTGCAAGGGCGGGGGTGAGGGGCTGGTAGGTTTTATGTATTTTTGGAGTGGGTGGATTAGAGTTCGGATCAGAGGTGGATGGGGCTTGGAGTTGGGGCTTTTGGGTGTGGGCGGGGACAGTAGCTGAGGTGGGTTGTTGCTGGGGAGAAAGGGAGGAGAGAACGGTGCTGCTGTTGAGATCCTTTGGGTTTTAAGTTCTTTTAGATTTTAAATTTTATTTCTTAATTATTTAGTTTTGAAATTGAATTCAAAGATTTATATATTTTTTTCATTAATATCTTAACAAAAATTTAACGGATTGGATCACATTGGCTAATGATGCTAAACACAAGGACCAAATTAGCCAAATTGAAAACACAAGGACTAAATTGACTAACGAGCTAAAACACAAGGACCATTTTAGCATTAAACTATGCATAAAACAAAGCAGCATTAAATTATAGGCTTGAATGCTAAAATAGTCCTTGTGTTTTATTACGTTGGCCAATTTAATCCCTGTGTTTTTAATTTGGCCAATTTGGTCCCTGTGTTTAAGACTGTTACTTAATGTGATTCATTCCGTTAAATTGCTGTTAAATAAACATAAATGATCTTTCTTTCTTTTTTCTTTTTTGTTGAAAACCTATAAACTTATTTGAAATTGGTTTTAAAAATTGAATTAATTTAAATATATATTGAAACTTCATTAAAACCAAAACATAACATTAGAGCATCCACAATGGTGGGGTGTAAATTCGGGGGTGTAAAGCCACTTTTACATCCCCTTTACACCTCCGGGGGGTGTAAATATGTTTTTTGCTCCAATGGGGTGTAAATTCGGGGGTGTAGTCGTGGGTCCCAGCATTTTATGTTGACTCATTTTTCTTCACTTTTCTCGGGTGTGTCCCGCCTACAAGGGATGTAAAAATGGATGCAAATATACATTTTATTTTACATCCCCATGGTGGTGATGTATATTTACATCCATTTACATCTCACCATTGGAGACGATTTCGGTGACTCGGGGTGTATATTTAACATACACCCCCATATACACCCCCCACTGTGGATGCTCTTAGGAATATAAAAAAAAAAAAAAAAAGGATGGGCATAATCAAGGAGGGGGAGAGGCTGCTCAGCGATTGGGGGAGGGGGAGTGGGGCGACGACCAGAGTGGGCTAGAGGATCTGGGTGGCGCTGCTGGGGATGGGACAAATGGCCAGGGAATGGTGGCGTTGGGGAAGATCTTGTTGGGACATGGTCGAGAGGTAGGGGTTGTTTGAGAGAGAGAGAGAGAGAGAGAGAGAGAGAGAGAGCTCTCAGGGGTGGGGAGGATTCATGTTCAGGAGGTGGGTGTGGCTAGGGGAGTTGGGGCCTTTGGGTCTGGCTGCAGAAAGTAGTTGGGAGAAAGAGAGAAGAGAGAAGAGAGAAGGGTGGTGGGGGTGACGGCTAGATTGGATGGTGGTATCATCCTTTGATTTTAATTTCTTTTAGTTTTAGATCTTTTTCTTTTCTTTTCTCTTTTTTGTAACAGGGGGCTAAGAGCCCAGAACAACATTTTAGATCTTATTTAATTATCTATTTGTAAATTGAATTCAAATATATCTATTTTTTATTAATATTTAAACAGTTTTAACATTTTTTAAACATAAATTTAACAGATTGGATCACATTGGCTAACAGTGTTAAACACAGGGATCAAATAAGCCAAATTGAAAACACATGGATTAAATTGGCCAATGTGATAAAACACAGGGACTATTTTAACATTTAAGCTTAAATTATAAGGAGCCACTAGGAGTTCTTTCTCTCTCTTCAGATTTAGGAGTTGTTAGAGGTCTCCCTATTTAGGAGGTGAATAGTGTAACCATGTATTTATAGGCTCATTGTGTGCTGGGTTTTGCAAAGAATATTTTTCTATTTGGAAGGAAAATATTATTTCTCTTAAATGGAGAGATTGAGTCAATTAGGAATTTCAATCAGGATCAAATCCCTAATTGATGATAATTATCCTTAATTTCTACCCTTTATGATATTAGAATATTGTTTGGACATAATATCACCTTAATTTCTACCCTTTATTCTAATAAAAATTTAAATAAATAAAAAAAGCCCCTACTCATTAAACGCATCATATACTCCTTCCACCGAGAAAATATAAAAAAAACGCTTCATACTCCATGTCCTCCTCCTTTTCTCCTCCATCTACTGACAAATCTCCCTGATCTTGTTCTTGTTGGATTTTTTTTTTCCTCTTCCTCATCGACCTCCTCAACATCTCCCTCTCTTCCTTTTTGGGCTTGTCTTCTTTGTTATCAACAAAGATAGGGCGAGTAGAAACCAACACCAAATTGTCCAATCATGCTCACATCACTCCAGCTTTTGCAATGCCTCTATAATTTCCTTCGTGTTCCAAATCTTGCAATTGTTCCCAATTTTCGCCAAATCTACAACTATCAATTGCAATTAGATTGAGTATCCATATGCTTAATCTTAAGATTGTTTGATAAAAAAAATCAGACACTTTCATATTATAATCAATCCATGAATTAATTGGATAATCAATTCATATTCTTCGGAGAAGAGATAGAGGAGATGGAATATGAAGCTGTCCTTTTTTGGGTGGTGGGAGTACGATGCGTCACATGAATAGGTTAATTTTTAATTTTATCATAATGATGGATTAGGTTCCATTTGTAATGATTGCATGTAGAGTTTACCATAAAACAATATTGTATGTATTCCATAAGGAAATATGTTGTGATAGCTTTCCTCATTATACAAAACTAACCTCTCCGCACGCTTCCGCGCCTGTGAGAGGCTTTTTTTAAAAAAAATTAAATTTATTTTAGAATTAAAAAAGATAATGGGTAGTTGTGTTTCATAAAAATAGGATCCATTATCTGATTTTTCTTTTAATTTTAATTTTTTTAAATGTGAAAAAGTGTGAATTTACCATATTATCCTCATTTAATTAATAATTTCAATTCTTAATGTTTGCATTAACCAAGGGCATTTTTTGGTATTTTAAATGTTTTACCATTCTCTGCCTTTTGCTTTATATATATAGATAGATGATGGATAGGAGCTAATGTGACAGTGCATCCAAACAGTATTCTAATATCATGAAGGGTATTTAAGTATTTATCATGAGGGAATGTTTGTGTAATTCAAAGGAGCTCAGGGGGTTATGTGCAACACGAAAAATTTCAAGAGATATTAGTATAAATAACTCTAAAAATTTGTGACGACCTAGGGTCAGCGGGGCACGTGTCTCTAGGTCTAAAGGTGGCTCCAGCCTTGCCGCCCGAAGTTCCTAGCCTTTTCCTTTTGATCGGTGTCATTTGGTACCTTGACCAAGTTCCTATTGTGAATCATTTTTCCCAACATCATTTGGTACCGTGACCAAAAAACAAACACATCATTTGGTACAAAAAAAACAAAAAACAAACAAACAAACAACAAAAAAACAAAAAGCAGGTTGAAAAAATTAGCTGTTCTATATATAATTAGCTGAAGTGAACGACACTTCGGCAAGCTGTTCTATATATAATTAGCTGATGTCCTTGGTTGTTTATTTGTAACACATATCTCTCCTCCAGATTTATTTATTTATTTATTTTAAATTGGCAATGTGTAAAGATTCACCATGTCTTTCCTAACACGGGATGAAGAGATGAAAGAGAGTAAGGGCCTGTTTGGTATTCAACTTGAATCCAACTTTTAAACTCAAAAATAAAATTTGAGTCCAAAACAAAGAAAACCTGTTTGATAGCCCTATTTTTAAAAACTCAAACTCAAGAACAACTAAAAAACCACCCCAATTATTAAAAACATAAAATATATGTTTTTTCAGTTTTTTTCTAACAACCCACAAGTTCTTAAATTTTTAATATTTGAAAACAGTTTTCAAGTTGCATACCAAACAAGTTTTTGAATCTTTAAAATAGATTTAAGAACTCCTTGTTTTTAAGAAAAATAAAAAATTTTGAGTTCCTTATTTGAATAAGATACCAAACGCCCCCTAATTTTTTTCTCTTCTAGTTTTGTTGACCAAAAAAAGGAAAAGTTTTTCTTTCTAATTCTCTGATATAATACACAGTATTTATATGTCTACTTAAATAAATCCTAATTGAATAATATTTCACCCTTGACAAAGTGCTCCTGTCTATCTTATAAGAAAAAGTATGGTATGACATTCAAACCTGACTTTTCAGCCTTTCACATTCAGTTCTTCAACCTTCATCTTCTCTCTTTTTGTTTCAAACCTGAGTTACTGAGCAGTCACTCGATCGGCAAAATCCTACAACAGCTATACAGAGTTCATTGCAGTTGCAGCTACAATAGGTAATTTTCCTATAGAATATATATACATTTGATCTCTTCTCTCTCTTTCATTCTTCTAAACAAGAAAAAATTGATGGGTAGTTTTCCTGTAGAATATATATACATTTGATCTCTTCTCTCTCTTCTCTCTCTTTCATTCTTCTAAACAAGAAAAAATATATCCATTCATTTAAGGTGGATTTTGTTTCAGGAATCACCTCTGGAAGCAAATTAATACATGAATTTTGGTAAACAACGCACATTATGTTAGGCAAACCCCACCAACTTGCACTTTGGCAAACAATAATAGTGATAATTTAAAAACCGTTATTAAAAACTAGCCCTCTTGGTATGTCCTTTGGCTTTCTTTAATCTATTTTTTTTAATACAAGCGATAGTTTAAACTCTCACACACAACAAGATACCATAGGAGTTCGAACCTGGTTTGCAAGTCAAGGCCCTTTGCCACCTGGCTAGAACCCGTTGGCTTCTCTAATCCATAATTTTTCTTTTTGCATTTACAAAATTTCTTACTTTACCATTAAAAAAGAAGTAAATGTGGGTCTCCCTTAAAAATAGGAGACCATGTTTTAGTTTCTTGTATTAAATTTTTTAATTTGAAAGCAAATTATTAATTTACTATTTTATCATTGTTCAATAAATTGATCTCACACCATACTTGTTATTACCCAAGGATATATTTGGGATTATGAAAGTTTCACCTCTATACCACGCGTGTGCCAATTAGCCTTTTTATTTAGGGAGTTTCACTAAAATACCCAAAATGGGGGCTGAAATTATAAAAATACCCAACACCCAAAACACTTTATAAACATACCCAAAACCCATCATTACACACACTCAAAACCCATTTATAAACACACCCAAAAAATATACAATTGTTGATTGTGGGGTTGATTTTGGGTATGTTTCTATGTTTAAATAGTGCTTGGGTATTTTTATAAATACATGTCTAGAATTGGGTATTTTTATAAATATCTATTTTATTTTTCTCCTTTTTATTTATATTAAATTTTTAAGAAAGAATTTTTATATATGTAATTTTATTTTTTGCATATACAAATATCGTTTCTTTTTTACATCAAGTAAATATAAAGATATTTTAAAATATAAAAAAAATTGAAAAGAAAAAAGAAAAAAAATGTGGGTGGAGTGGAGTGGGGAGTAAAAAGAGGAATGCGGATGGGGTGGGGTGGGGGCGTACTTCCTTCATATAATTACTTATGTGGAATTTATTTTTTATTTTATAATTAACAAATTAGTGTTTTACCATTTTAATTACCACTAATGTATTAATTTGCAATCCCTTTTTTTTTTTTTTTTGGGGTCAGAATTTGCAATCCTTTAACACTTTGGTTAATAAGGATATTTTTTCGATTTTTGAATGTTTTACCATATTTGCCTTTTGCTTTATATATATAGATAAGATGAGTTAATACACGTTAACTCCCCAACTGAAGCAACTCGAAGAAGCTAGTTGATATAAATTTGTTTATTCTCGATAGTAATGATATAATCTATATATTGCCACTTATGCCTACATTAAATTTTAATTTTTACTAGCAGTGGATATAGCTTAGTTGGTTGAGGTCTTTAACCTTTACTTATGTGGGCAGGGGTTCGGAAACCTTCAGGCACCCAATAAATATTGTGTAAACCCCCTCCCCCAATCACTTGTACTAAAAAAAACTTAATATTTACTAGCATACCTTTTCTCTCTCACATCCCTTTTTTTTTCACTCGTTTAACTTCCTCTCTTGCACCAAGTAGCCATCAATTTAGTGGCACTTCTCTTTTCAAATGTTGAAAGATATCCCAAATTTGAACTCTCTATACCCCATTGATGAAAAAAAAAAAAAAAAAAAAAAAAACCTTCATTTCTTGTGATAACTTCTCTCATTCACCACATGCATAGCATTTAGGGGTGAAAATTTAGGAGACATGGTAGCACAACTTAGAAACGACACGAAATAATTAGCCTCATTCACCACATGCATAGCACGTAGTGGTATAATATCGGACATGAAATAATTATTTTTACTGAACCACATAAGTTTTATTTGAACTATTTTCTAGGGGATTCCCTGTTTTCATGTTTGAAAAGCCCTGCAGAACCCTTGAATTAGGGTTCCTAATTAAATCCCACATTCAAAGTTTTAATTTGGACACCTGGGTTGAATGGTTCCCCTGTTTATCCCAAGTCCTGTTTGTTCCTGAATTCCAATGTAATTTTTAGGGACGTATCGCTTTAGCTTTGTTGCTTTTCTGGTGCAGGCCTCCTGTAAAAGTTCTTGGTTCCGCAATTGCTAATGGCTAGCTGCAGTCTCAACTTAGTTTGGTCGCTGATTAGCTTTTCATGCACCATGTGGAGTGCATGCTATGCTGCAAACAGGGACACACTGAAACCAGGAGACACTCTCAATTTCTCAGATACCTTAGTTTCTGCCATGGGGTCGTTCACTTTGAGTTTCACTGCATTAGATCAGAACAAACCGAACAACAGCTACCTAGTTCTTGAGGGCACTAAAAGTGTAGGATATAGTTTCCTGGTCTGGATTGCCAACGGGAACACACCAATTATGTACCCTACGGGAGCTCTTACCTTGGACAGGAATGGAACACTGAAAATTACGCAAAAAGGTCGTGATCCTATAGAGCTTTTCTCAGCGCCACGAGCTACCAATATTAACAGTACTACTAGTGTTGTGGTGGCTACTCTGTTGGATACTGGAAACTTTATCCTAAAGGAACTGAGCTCTGTCGATGGATCAACGAAGCAAGTTTTGTGGCAAAGTTTTGATTATCTTGCAAACATATTTTTACCAGGCATGAAATTAGGTGTGAACTACAGAAATGATCACATTTGGTTGCTTACGTCACCGTTGACTAATTCCAGCCCAGAGACAGGAGCATTCACCTTTGAATGGGACCCCAAAGGACACCAATTGCAAATCAAACAATACGGGGTGCTTTATTGGAGTAGCGGCGCATTTAGAGATGGGACATTTGAATTTCTATCACCTTATTATGATAAATCCGATAAGCTGAGCTTTTATAACTTCAGCATAGTTTCAAATGAGAACGAAGACTACTTCACTTACACTACTACTGTAGATTATAGTAACCTATGGATGCTAAACTTAAAGGGGTACCTAAGCCGAACACGGTCGGACAGCGCAGCGGAGTCCACTGAAACAAGATATACAGGAGGCTGTGACGGAAATAACACCGAAGGGTGCCAGAAAATAACCCAGCCAACTTGTAGGCATCTTGGTGATAGATTTGAGAAAAAAGTGGGTTTTTTCAGTCCAATAATTGAGTCCTCTGAACAAACCATTGATTCAGATACAAGCCTCGGCATTAGTGATTGTCAGGCGGCTTGTTGGGAAAATTGTGACTGTGTTGGGTTCTACTTTAATTTTGATAATGAGACTGGATGCAGATTTTGGACTGGAAAATCGGAGTTCAATGAAGACACTACTGGCAATACCACAACGAATTATTTTGTTTTAACAAAGTCATCTCGCAAAACAGAAACACCAAAGTCATCTCCCCCTCTGATCAACGAAAAAGAAAAAACAAACTCATCTCGCCGTAACGGTAAGTCTACTAAGATATATAGGATCATTTCACAAGTACCAATGACCACCAAGTATATATATATATATATACATGTCTACAATGAATATTGAAGAATAATCTCCACATTTGTGTTACTATGTGCAGCACATAAGTGGATATGGATTGGCACGGCTATTGCCGCTGCTCTATTGGTAATGGTGCTTTGCATCTCGTGCTATCTACTAAGGAGGAAACTATTTTCAGGTAGACTCTTTAAACATCTATGAAGGCTTTGGAAATTGTAAATTTTAATTTTCTTACTACATTAATCTAAACAGGGGAGACCAACCCGATGATTGAGAATGAATTGCTTGAATGGATGGAATCTGATAGATCCACTGGCGATGTCAAGTGGCTTCAAAATGAAGGAAAGCTGGGAAATAATTTGACAGTATTTAGCTACGCATCTGTCGTGGCTGCCACAACTAACTTCTCGGAAGAAAACAAGCTCGGGCAGGGGGGCTTTGGACCTGTTTATAAGGTAATTTAGGTTTTAAATAAAAATGAGTGTCTTTGTATTAATAACTGAAAAATATAAACCTGATTACTTGGTGCTATATTATGGATTATTAACAAAGGGAAAACTTTTGACGGGACAAGAAATCGCTGTGAAGAGGCTTTCAAGATGTTCAGGGCAAGGAACTTTGGAGTTTAAGAATGAATTGATACTCATATCTGAACTCCAACATACAAACCTCGTTCAGCTTTTTGGCTTCTGCATTTATGGGAAAGAGAGGATATTAATCTATGCCTACATGCCAAACAAAAGTTTGGACTACTTTTTATTCGGTCGGCAATTAAAATTCTCGATCACTTTAATCTTAGTTACTTGATTTCTTCTATTCGAATAATCTGACATTTCCAGCTATTTTCATGGATATATTTGGATAGATTCAACCAAAGCGATGCTACTAGATTGGACGAAGCGGTTCAACATAATTGAAGGAATCGCTCAAGGGCTGCTTTACTTGCATAAATACTCAAGAATGAGAGTAATTCACAGAGATTTAAAAGCTAGTAACATACTACTTGATGAATATATGAACCCCAAAATTTCTGATTTTGGTTTGGCAAGAATTTTTACACATAATGAACTTGAAGCAAGTACTAATAGGGTTGTTGGAACATAGTAAGTAGATCATACATTATAAATTATTATGCCTTTCACCACTTTGACATTGCTAAACCTGTACTTACATACATATACTAAATATATTTGGTTTTTATATGATACAGTGGTTACATGTCTCCCGAGTATGCTATGGAGGGGACTTTTTCGATAAAATCTGACGTCTATAGTTTCGGGGTGTTAATGCTTGAAATCATTAGTGGTAGGAAAAATAGTAGCTTCTACAATGCTGATCGCGTGCTCAATATAGTAGGATATGTATGTCTTACAAATCAAATTTACGATTAACATTTTCTTTTTTGAGTTGTGAACATATATATCATGAATCTTTCAACAACTTAATTAAATGAGTGCAATATTTTTTCAGGCATGGGAGTTATGGAAAGAAGGCAGGGGGCTAGAGCTAATGGATCCAACACTAAAGGATTCATGTACTGAAGATCAATTGTTAAGATGCTTCCATGTTGGTCTGTTATGCGTGGAAGAAAATGCAGCTGATCGGCCCTCCATGTCTGACGTCGTATCTATGTTGACCACTGAAACAATTTCATTGCCATTACCTACAAGGCCAGCATTCATCACAAGAAGAAATGTTATTGTGTCTGATATAAGTAGAAGGGAGTTGCAAATTATATCAGTAAATGGCTTGTCTAATACCACAGTTACTGGACGATAGAGGATTCGTCTATTTGCTAAACGATATCTTTGAGCCATAATTACAATGACCTTCATTTTGGAACATTGCTTGGCTTTTGTATATGTTGTATTTCCTGTGAAAGTAGGTTTTCTTATGGATTCTAGTTTTTTAATTGGCAATATTGTGTATAGATTCACTAAGTATTTGATATTTGACGTTTAATTGAGTTTTTATCATTTATAGAGCCAAAACTTACCAAATTGTTCAATTAACCACTCAACACAACCACAATGGTAGTTTGGCAAACACTTGTGGGTGTGCTGAGTGGTTTGACGAGTGATTCTATATATGTGAGTATTGGACTCCCAAAATTATACGGAAAGATTGGAATGTGGGAAAAGAAAAAACCTGAATTATTTTCATGTTTTAGACCCGAAAACTACTATGCAAACGTTACCTAAAGGGAAGGGGTTCAACTTTTACCGTCTGGTCAGTCCAAGTGCAACCTTAATTATTAAAGGGAAAGGTGAACATGATATCAACAATTTTCTAAAGTTTTGTCCGCCACTTAACCTTTTGTTTAATTTTTTTTTTAAGACCTTTCTTATTAATTTGAAAGACATGTTTAATTAACCCACTAATAATTTACAGAAAAATTTCAACATTAATTTGAAGTTGTAACTTGTACCCTGTGCTCATTCATGGCTAGTGTGCCAGCAATCCAGACTTAATTTTCTTGCTTGTAGATACATCAGGATGCAAGCGACACACGGAAACAAGGTCACTCTTAATTCCTCAAGTTTCAATCCAACCGGCTCTGGTCCGACAGCAACGAGTGATACTTCAGCATCAGTGATTGTAAGGCTGCTTGCTGGAAAAATTGTGACTGCCTTGGATTCAACTATCTGTTTGATAATCAGACCGGATGTCGATTTTGGACTGGCAACTGGGAGTTCATCAAGGACAGGACAGGTTATAGTTCAAGCAATATTTATTTTCTAACAAAAAAGGCATCGCGCAACCACGGTAAGTCCTCCTGATAATCTTTTGCGCTAAGAGTCTGTCCACAAATTTCCAATTTCACTTGAAAAAGAAACAAAATGGAACTTTGAGTATACATAGAAAAATACTAAAATTCACTGTGAGTATACTTAAATGTTTGACACATCAATAGGCTTGAGTATTTTGTTCACTTTATATGGTTCTGAAGCCTGCAGGGTTCTAAAAAGCTACTTGTTAGTGTGTATGCAGAACATAAGAGGATAATCTGGATTGGTACTGCTACTTCTGCTGCTCTATTGACAATGGTGCTTTGCATCATGTGCTGTTTATTAAGAAGAAGAATTTTTTTACTTCCAGGTATATTCTGCAAGCATAAGGAAGCTTTTGACAGAATTTCACAGATTTGAGAAATGAAAATCTTAATGTAATGCATTAATCAAAACAGGGAAGAACAGGAGAAAGATCGATGACAAGGAATTGCTTGATGTGACGGAATCTTACACATCTAATGCGCTTCAGAATGATGGAGATATGGGGCATGATTTAAAAGTATTTAGCTATGCATCTGTCAAGGCAGCCACAGGAAACTTCTGTGATGAAAACAAGCTTGGAGAAGGGGGCTTTGGACCAGTTTATAAAGTAAGGTCCTAAAGAATACGAAAGTAATATTGTTATTTGTTGCTAAGGAAAATTGATTATATGGCCTATTATGGATCATTGATTCAGCGGGAAATGTCGACGGGACAAGAAATAGCTGTGAAGAGGCTTTCAAAATGTTCGCTACAAGGAACATGGGAGTTTAAGAATGAGTTGATACTTATATCTGAACTTCAACATACAAATCTTGTTCGGATTTTGGGATTTTGCATTCATGGTGAAGAGAGGATGTTAATATACGAGTATATGCCAAACAACAGTCTAGACTGCTTTTTATTTGGTTGGGAATCAGACCTGTCATTTAATCTCAGTATTTGTTTCATTTCTTGCAGGTTTATATTATCTGATTTTGAAGATTGCATAGTTTTTCAATCTTTTCTAACTGTTTAATGCATTGGGCAGATTCAACCAGAGGCATATTACGAGACTGGAAGACGCGTTTTAATATAATCGAAGGAATTGCTCAAGGACTGCTTTACTTGCACAAATATTCAAGATTGAGGGTGATTCATAGAGATCTTAAAGCTAGTAACATACTACTTGATGAAGATATGAACCCCAAAATTTCTTACTTTGGTATGGCAAGGATTTTCACGCATAACGAGCGGGAAGCAAATACTAATAGGATCGTTGGGACATAGTAAGTTATATGCATAAGCAGTGCATTCTTATGTATCATGCCTATCACGTTTGATTGCCAAGCATGTGTTTATGTACTAAATTGTACCTTTTCTTTTAAATTTCAGTGGTTACATGTCTCCTGAGTATGCAATGGGGGGAATTTTTTCGACAAAGTCCGATGTCTATAGCTTTGGAGTATTGACGCTTGAAATCATAAGTGGTAGGAAAAATAGTAGCTTCTACAATGCCGATCGCGTCTTGAATATAGTAGGATATGTATGTCAAGCTAATCTCTCTATGATTAAGATTTTTATTCTTTGAGGTGAGACTGGAGAGAGTCTGATATCCTAAATGAATATAAGCTTATTTCAGGCGTGGGGGTTATGGAATGAAGGTGCAGGGCTAAGATTAATGGATCCAACGCTACATGAATCATGTATTGTGGATCAACTGATAAGATGCATCCATGTCGGTCTGCTATGCGTAGAAGAAGATGCAGCAGATCGGCCTACCATGTCAGAAGTCATATCTATGTTGACAAATGAAAGCATGTCATTACCTATACCAACAAGGCCAGCATTTTTCACAAGTAGAAACGAGGTTGATGCAGACATGAGCGTAAAGGAATCAGAAGTTTTATCAAGAAATGACTTTTCCCCTTCCGATATAGTAGGAAGATGAAGGTATTAACATGTTTGGTGTGGCCCAATTGTTGTTATTATACTTACTTTGATAGCTGTAAAGATAACTCTTTGAAAAGTGAAAATTTAATATGGGGTTCCATATATGACCAGAATTTGAACTATAGCTACACACCGTTATTAAGTGCTCTGCAAGTTAATGATGCATGGATTCAAAATCAAAACAAACCCATTTTACACCCTTTGGGAATTCTCACCATGAACCAAAGTAAAGCATTGAAAGTTACACGCAATGATGGTGATCCTGTTTTGCTTTCCTCAGCTTCCGAAACTAGCTATACCAATATTGTTTGTACCCTTTTAGATTCTGGCAATTTTGTCCTACAAGAATTCAGCTTTGACGGATCAGTGAAAAGGGTTTTGCGGCAAAGTTTTGATTTGCGTGAAGACACACCTTTGTACCAGGAATGAAATTAGATGTGAAGTGAACCATAAAAATGGTGATATTTGGTCATTTTCATCATGGTTTACTCCCAATAGTGCAGTTCCAGGGGCTTTCAGTCTTTGATTGGGACCCGAACAAACATGAAAATTAAGTTTTGTCCTTAATTTAATATTTATTTTATCAGGCTCTTGTATATTTTATGAGCACTCTCTTCTCTACCCTTTCACATTTTGCAGAAGCACATTGACTTTCCTTCTAAATATTGATAATTCCAACCTGTTTTGCATCGGAAAACTAACATATATATCTTCGTTTTAAGGTTCATATACATTAACAGGAATAGGACTTCGTGCTTAGTGTCTCTCTACTGTCATAAATTAACAGGAAAGAAAAGAAGAAAGGAAACCTTGATGGGATTTTTCTAATAGTTTTGTTGGCCGGCCTGTAGTTGACCTCATACATTCTCAGTACATGATTTAAAAGTCTTTACCTATGCATCTGTTATGGCTGCCACAGGAGACTTCTCCGAGGAAAATAAGCTTGGAGAAGGGGGCTTTGGACCTGTTTATAAGGTAAGGCTTTATAATAAATAATAGAAAAGTACATTATTATTGCTAAGAAATAACTGATGATGTGAAATATTTATGGAACATCAATATTTCAGGGAAAACTTATGACAGGACGAGAAGTAGCTGTAAAGAGGCTTTCAAGATGTTTGGTGCAAGGAACATTGGAGTTTAAGAATGAACTGACACTCATATTTGAGCTTCAACATACAAACCTTGAAACCTTGTTCGACTTTTGGGATTTTGCATTCATGGTGCAGAGAGGATGTTAATATATGAGTATATGCCAAACAAAAGTCTAGACTGTTTATTATTTGGTTGGGAATTAGACCATCACTTTAATTTAATCCGACTACTTGTTATCAGATTTCGTAATATGCATAAGTTTTTACTCTTATCTAACTCTCTGCATGTATTGGGCAGATTCAACCAGAAGCATGCTACTAGATTGGAACAAGCGTTTCAATATAATCAAAGGAATTGCCCAGGGACTGCTTTACTTGCACAAATATTTAAGATTGACTGTGATTCATAGAGATCTTAAAGCTAGTAACATACTAATTGATGGAAATATGAACCCCAAAATCTCTGACTTTGGTATGGCAAGGATTCTCACTCATACTGATCTAGAAGCAAAGACTAATAGGATTGTTGGGACATTGTAAGTCATACATTCTTGTATGTCTTGTCTAGCACTCTTGGTTGCCAATCACACATTTATTTACATACGTAAAAAATTAATCTTACTTTTTCGTTTCAATTTGCAGTGGTTACATGTCTCTTGAGTATGTCAAGGGGGACAATTTTTGTACAAAATCTGACGTCTATAGCTTTGGAGTATTAGTGCTTGAAATCATAAGTGGCAGGAAAAATAACAGCTTCTACAATGCCAGTGGCATTGGTCATGTAGTAGGATATGTATGTCAAATGAATCTCTTTATGATCAAAATTTTTCTTCTCTGAAGTGAGATTTGAGACACTTTGATACCCTAACTGAATATAAGCTTATTTCAGGCATGGGAGCTATGGAAAGGAGGTGCAGGGCTACGATTAATGGATCCGAAACTAGGCGATTCATGTATTGATGACCAATTGCTAAGATGCATCCATGTTAGTCTGCTATGCGTGGAAGCGAATGCAGCTGATCGGCCCAGCATGTCAGAAGTCATATCTATGTTGGCAAATGAAAGCATGCCATTACCTATACCAACAAGGCCATCATTTTTTGGAGGAACACAAGAGGATGAAAGTGATATAAGTGGGAAGGAATCAGAAATTTTATCAATAAATGGTTTGTCCCCTTCTGATATAGTAGGAAGATAAAGTTGTGCCTCAATCATACTTGCTTTTCCATAAGTGTAATGATACTTTATTATTTGTAAAATTATTGTTTCCAAATAGACTTAAGGGAGCATCACTTTAGCTTGCACTTTGTGCGTTTGGAGGAAAGAAAAAGTGGCTAACACAAAGGTTAAGTGACCACATTTCTCCTAATCTGCTGGAGGCCTCGACCATGGATAAAAAGAAGAAGGAAGAGCATAAAATGCCCCTCCATCCCATTGAATCCGGGTCTTGGACTATATAGTGAAGTTAACTTTGAAGAGTCATTGAACCAAAACGTGCTTTATCCATTTCTTTTGTTAGACTTTATTTGAGCTTTCACACAACTTAACTGATCTATTTCGTTCAAGATGAAATCATCAACCCTTCCGGGTCCTCTTCTCCCCTCTTTAAGAAAATCAATCATGACACAAACTTCTCCACATTTGATTAGGGTTGAATATGGTGAGTAGGGTGTACTTATTAAAATTAAATTTGTTTCATAATTCAATATATCCTTTTTGGTCATTTTATATTAGGGTAAATTAGTAATTCAATAAATAATTTGGTAATATGATGTACTGATCAGTTAATTTTAGGGTTCGTTTAGGAGCACCCATTAGTTGATAGCTCTTTTGTGGTTTGTGTTCCCCTGTAAAAAGTTGGTTATATAAACATCTCTCAATGTTCAATTTAAATAATGTTATCTATATTTTCATAAATGTTGATTACCAATGTTTTCTCTTACATGATAATTTTCTACCTTCATATAAACTAGCTTTTATTTTTTATTTTTTATTTTTCAGTCAATACAAAATGGCTTTAAAAATTACTTGCCAAAAGGTACTCGACAACTTTCCTTTGGCTGCTAGGCTTTAGGAAAAAGGGAAATGTGGGGTTCAAAGGAGCTATATCTGATTAAAGGGTTTCAATTATGTGATCCAGCATGATTTGGATAGTGATTTTCTCTATTATGCATTTCATTTTCTATGGCACAATGGACGAACACGTTTTAAGTTTTCAAGTTATGTCGGCCACGGGACCTTTTAAGTTTTCAAGTGACTTTGATGGTTAAATTCACACAATAATTTTCTTTAGATCGATCGATCAGATTCAGATAGATATATAGATATATAGATACATATTTTGATTAGCCAAGGTTTCATCATTTGGAGAAATTGAAGTAGTTTGTGAAAATTCATGGCTAGCAGTCTAAAGTTGATTTTGTTCCTTATTTTTTCAAGTTTAATGTGGACTTATACTGCTGCTAGGGACACACTCAAACCAGGTGACACTCTAAATTCCACAAGCTCATTATGTTCTGCAAAGGGGAAGTTCTGTTTGGGTTTCATAGTGTACGACGCACTGAATTCCAGCCAGTTGACCATATGGAGCACTACACCAAATAGCCAACTATGGATCGCCAGCCGAGACATGCATGTTTTATACCCGACAGGAGTTCTTACCTTGGACAAGAACAAAACATTGAAAATTATGGACCAAGGAGGAACTAGGTTGGAGCTTTGCTCTGCTCCGAAAAGAACTAGCAATGTTGTGGCTACTCTTCTAGAATCTGGCAATTTTATCCTACAAGAAGTGAACTCTGTCGATGGATCGACCACTCAGGTTTTCTGGCAAAGTTTTGATTATCCAACAGACACTCTTATGCCAGGAATGAAATTAGGTGTTAACCATAGAAATGGTCACGTTTGGTCACTAGCTTCATGGCTAACTGAGTACAACCCAGAGACAGGGCCTTTCACCCTTGAATGGGACCCCAAAGGGCGCGAACTGAAGATTAAGAGACGTGGGGTGGTTTATTGGACTAGCGGAGCCTTTACGAGTAAGAGGTTTAAGCAGATCATGATGAGGTATAATGTTAGCATAATTTCAAACGAAAATGAAGACTACTTCACTTACTTTGCTTTAAACCAAAGTTCTCCATCACAATGGTTGCTTACCTCAACTGGGCGACTATATGACTTCGGAGGATTTGATATTGCAAGGGCAGATAATTGTTATGGCTATAACACTGATGGAGGGTGCCAGAGGTGGGCGGAGAAGCCAACTTGTAGGCATGTTGGTGATACATTTGAGCTAAAAAATGGTTTCTTTAGATTAACCAGCTCTAATTCATCATTCCTGAATGATTCGGATACAAGTCTCAGTATTAGTGATTGCAAGGATTCTTGTTGGAAAAATTGTGAGTGCCTTGGGTTCAACTTTCTGTTTGATATTGATCAAACTGGATGCCAATTTTGGACTGGAATGAACTCGCAGTTCATTCAAGACTTTAATGGTGATTCTACATTAAGTTTTTACTTGTTAAAAAAGTCACCTCTCAATCATGGTAAGCCTTCTAAATCATTAACCTTTTGAACTAATGAGCTGTCAACAAGTTTCAATTTCATATCAGTTCCTTTCGATGTACGAACATGTTCAGAAGTTTCTATTTCATATCAGTTCACATCATTCCACAACGGACAATGCATACAAACAACAAAAGATAATTTGCCGCGCGAGCACATGCATACATTTATACGCAATTAAACTGGAAGTTCATTAACTACACAACGCAGGTAAACACAAGGGGATATGGATTGGCATTGGCATCGCTGCTGCTGCTCTGCTGCTAATGGTACTCTGCATCGTCTGCTATCTACTAAGAAGAAGAAAATTTACACTTTCAGGTACATATCCTCGAAAATTTACACTTTCAGGTACATATCCTTGAAAATTTACGCATCCTTGAAAATTGTTGTTATAAATATAGAAGTTTAACTTACTACCTTAATCTAAATAGGGGAGAACGAGACAAAGATCATTGAGAATGAATTGCTTGACTTAATGAAATCTGATAGACCTACTGATGCCAATGCACTTCAAAATGATGGAACGATGCAACATGATTTAAGCGTGTTTAGCTATGCATCTGTCATGGCTGCCACATGCAACTTCTCCCCAGAAAACAAGCTTGGACAAGGGGGTTTTGGGCCTGTTTATAAGGTAAAGGCTTTAGATTATAAGAAGTGTTTTGTTATTAATAGCTAAGTATAAATAGGTGATCATCAAGTGAGATATTGTGGGTCATCAATTCAGGGAAAATTGCTGACGGGACAAGAAATCGCTGTGAAGAGGCTTTCAAAATGTTCAGGGCAAGGAGCGCTGGAGTTTAAGAATGAATTGGTACTCATATATGAACTCCAACATAAAAACCTTGTCAAACTTTTTGGATTCTGCATTCATGGCGAAGAGAGGATGCTAATATACGAGTATATGCCAAACAAAAGTTTGGACTACTTTCTATTCGGTTGGAAGCACTCTCTTAAATCTTATTACTTGATTTCTTTTGTCACCTAATTGTCAAAAATACAATGATCATGATCAATCTTAATTTCACTCTATATATTGGACAGATTCAACAAGAGTCATGCTACTAGATTGGAAGAAGCGCTTTAGTATAATTGAAGGAATTGCTCAAGGATTGCTTTACTTGCACAAGTACTCAAGAGTGAGAGTAATTCATAGAGATTTAAAAGCTAGTAACATACTACTTGATGAAAACATGAACCCCAAAATTTCTGATTTTGGTATGGCAAGGATTTTCAAGCATAATGAACTGGAAGCATATACTAATAGGGTTGTTGGAACATAGTAAGTAAACAATTTGACATTCAAAATTTTCAGTTTGCTAAACATGCATTTTTGTATGCCAAGACGTACTAAATTTCTGTTCTATTTGATTCAGTGGTTACATGTCTCCGGAGTACGCCATGGAGGGCATCTTTTCCATAAAGTCTGATGTTTATAGTTTTGGAGTGTTAATGCTTGAAATCATAAGTGGTAGGAGAAACAATAGCTTCTACAATGCTGATCGCCTGCTCAATATAGTAGGATATGTATGTCAAGCAAATTAACAGTTGTGATGACTAAATTTTTCTTCTTAATTTGAGGTGTGTGATTCTGTATAATTGAATTAAGTCTTTGTTTCAGGCATGGGAATTATGGAAGGAAGGCACAGTGCTAGAACTAATGGATCCAA
The DNA here is from genome assembly GCA_020521455.1 of Prunus kanzakura. Taxonomy (NCBI): domain Eukaryota; kingdom Viridiplantae; phylum Streptophyta; class Magnoliopsida; order Rosales; family Rosaceae; genus Prunus; species Prunus kanzakura. The sequence goes on along the minus strand of BPUM01000261.1, from coordinate 69,832 downwards.
CAGTAGGTGATTCATGTATTAAAGATCAATTCTTAAGATGCATTCATGTTGGCCTGCTATGCGTGGAAGAAAATGCAGCTGATCGGCCGACCATGTCGAATGTCATATCCATGTTAACAAATGAAAGCATGCTATCTGCATTACCTACAAAGCCAGCATTTTTTACAGGAAGAAATGTGGTTGAAGCTAGTATAGGTGGAAAAGAAACAGAAATTTTTTCAACAAATGACTTATCCAATTCCACTAATGTAGCACGATGACGGTATGCTTGTTCTGCCATGGACAAATCACTTGAGCTTGCACTTGGTATGTCCCTGTGGAAATGGTGGCTATCTGATCGTGATGTCCATGCAGAGACACATCATTTGTATTTAGCTGATGGAAGCATCTCTTTCAGTAACACATTAATTTTGGATTAAGTTTTTGTAATATATGATATTGGCATTAATTTGTAAAATTAACTCCCAATTAGTAAAACTCTACCTAAACTTTACAATTGCAGCAAATGAATGAGGAAATAATCCTCTTATCACTGTCATTCATGCTTGAAAACTTGGAAGAAACGGAGAAGAGAAGAGGGGACACTCTATTTTTTCTTAAGCCATCAAATTTTGAAGTTCAAATAACTCCTTAGTTTCCATGTCTGACGTCGTATCTATGGTGACAGACCACTGAAACAATTTCATTGCCTTTACCTACAAGGCCAGCATTCTTCACAAGAAGAAATGTTATTGAGTTTGATATAAGTAGAAGGGAAACTGTTGGCATTCTTTGTCATCAGCAAAGATAGGGCGCGTAGAAACCAACACCAAATTGTCCAATCATGCTCACATCACTCTAGCTTTGCAATGCCTTCATAATTTCCTTTGTTCCAAATCTTGAAATTGTTCCCAATTTGTTGGGGATCGTTTGTTACACAGGACTGTCTTGGCATGGACTATGCTTAGGGACTATCTTGGCTTGGCTTGGCTTGGCTTGGTCTAAGTTGGATAACACTTATCCTGCGTTTGGTGTATGCTTGGACTAGGACTAGATTTTTTTATTTTTTCAAAACTATATATATATATATATAATATATAATATATATGGGTATGTTATAATAATAATATACATGTATATACATGTATGTATTATAATATATAATATATAATATATATTACATATATACACGTATGCTATTATTATAATATTAATATGTATATGTGTATATGGGTATATTATAATAATAATATGCGTGTATATATGTATATGTATATTATATATATGTACGTACATATATATGTATATATATATATATATGTATATATACATACGTGTATATATGTGCATTATAGTATATGTGTATGTAAGTATAATAATAATAATAATAATAATAATAATAATATATGTTATTAGTATTACAATATAATATGCATTTTATACATTGGTGAGTATGGGACTAGCTAATTCTCCCTTTCCACATGGGTTTAGTAGTCCCCTCCAAAGGAGGTGTTTTTGGTGGGCCCGGTATTAGCAATCCCATCTAAGACTAGAATTAAATGAAACAAACATAGTACAAAATTTAGTCCAAACCAAGGCTGTGTACCAAACGACCCCAAATCTACAAATATCAATTGCAATTAGATTGACTATTTACACAATCTTAAGATCGTTTGATTTAAAAACATCAGATACTTTAATATTATAATCGATTCATATTCTTTGGAAAAGAGATGGAGGAGATGGAGTACAAAGCTGTCCTCCTTTTTTGGGTGGTGGAAGTACGCTGCGTCACATGAATAGGTTATTTTTTAATTTTATCATAATGATGGATAGGAACTAATGTGATAGTGCATCCAAACAGTATTCTAATATCACGAAGGGTATTTAAGTATTTATCATGAGGGGGATGTTTGTGTAATTCAAAGAACCTCACGAGGTTATGTGAAAACACGAAAAATTTCGGGAGATATTAGTTTAGTATAAATAATTCTAAAAATTTGTGACGACCTACGGTCAGCGGGGCACGTATCTCTAGTTCCAAAGGTGACTCCAACCTTGCAGCCCGAGGTTCCTAGTCTTTTCCTTTTGGTCGGTGTCAAAGTTCCTAGTGCGAAATGCGAATCATTTCTCCCAACATCATTTGGTACCTCGACGAAAAAACAAACATCATTTGCCATTTGGTACTCAAAAAAAAAAAAAAAACTTTTATGAGTGTTACTAAACGAATCCTAAAATTAACTAAGTACACCATAATATTTAAATCAAAATATAAAATTAACTAAGTATATCTTATTTACCTACTAAAAATATCAAAAATTAACTAAGTATACCAGCCGTCATAATAACTGTTGTTTATGGTCCATTGCTGTATGCGGACAAAAAGTATATGGTATAACATTCAATCTGACTTTTCAGCCTCACATTCAGTAGTATGGTACAACACTCAAACCTCACTTTTCAGCCTCACATTCAGATTCAGTTCTTCAGCCTTTATCTTCTCTCTTTTTGTTTCAAATATCTGAGTTATTGAGAGCAAAATCCTACAACAGCTATACAGAGTTCATTGCAGTTGCAGCTACAATAGGTAATTTTCCTATAGAATATATAGATGATCTCTTTTTTCTCTTTCATTCTTTTAATAGATTATTATAAATAAATCCAATTCTAGGCATGTATTTATAAAAAAACCCACACACTATTTAAATATAGAAACACACCCAAAATCAATTCTAAAATAAATAATTGTATATTTTTTGGGTGTGTTTATAAATGGGTTTTGAGTGTGTGTAATGATGGGTTTTGGGTGTGTTTATAAAGTGTTTTGGGTGTTGGGTTTTTTTATAATTTCAGCCCCCATTTTGGGTGTTTTAGTGAAACCCCCTTCTTTTAAACGAGAAAAACTTGATGGGTAGTTTTTCATATATTTATCCATTCATTTCAAGTTTTGTTAATTAGTAGAGAGGTGGATTTTGTTTCAGGAATCACCTCTGGAAGCAAATTAATACATGAATTTTGCTTCTCTAATCCATAATTTTTCTTTTTACATTTACAAAATTTCCTACTTACCATTAAAAAAGATGTAAATGTGGCTCTCCCTTAAAAATAGGAGACCATGTTTCTAGTGTCTTGTGTTAAAGATTTTAATTTGAAAGCAAATTATTAATTTACTATTTTATCATTGTTCAATAAATTGATCTCACACCATACTTGTTATTACCCAAGGATATATTTGGGATTGTAAAAGTTTCACCTCGACACCACGAGTGTGCCAATTAGCCTTTCTATTTTTCTCCTTTTTTATATATATTAATTTTTTTTCCATATACAAATATCGTTTCTTTTTTACATCAAGTAAATATAAAGATATTTAAAAATAAAAATAAAAAATTGGAAAGAAAAAAGAAAAAAGAATGTGGGTGGAGTGGAATGGGGAGTAAAAAGAGATGTGGATGGGGTGGGGGAGTAACTTCCTTCATATAATTACTTAGGTGGAATTTATTTTTAATTTTATAATTGAGCAAATTAGTGTTTTACCATTTTACCCCTATTATATTGATTTGCAATCCTTTAACACTTTGGTTAATAAGGATATTTTTTGGATTTTTGAATGTTTTATCATTCTTTACTTTTTGCTTTATATATATAGATAAGATGCGTTAACACACGTTAACTCCCCAACGTAATTTTCAGGGACGTATCGCTTTAGCTTTGTTGCTTTTCTGGTGCAGGCCTCCTGTAAAAGTTCTTGGTTCCGCAATTGCTCATGGCTAGCTGCAGTCTCAACTTAGTTTGGTCGCTGATAAGCTTTTCATGCACCATGTGGAGTGCATGTTATGCTGCAAACAGGTACACGCTGAAACCAGGAGACACTCTCAGTTCCTCAGACACCTTAGTTTCTGCCATGGGGAATTTCACTTTGAATTTCACTGCATTAGATAAGGGCAAACCGAACTACAGCTACCTAGTTCTTCAGCCGACTAAAAGTATAGGATTTCGTATCCTGGTCTGGATTGCCAACCGGAACACACCAATTATGGACCATACGGGAGCTCTTACCTTGGACAGGAATGGAACACTGAAAATTACGCAAAAAGGTCGTGATCCTATAGAGCTTTTCTCAGCGCCACGAATTACCAATATTAACAGTACTACTAGTGTTGTGGAGGCTACTCTGTTGGATAATGGAAACTTTATCCTAAAAGAACTGAGCTCTATCGATAGATCAACGAAGCAAGTTTTGTGGCAAAGTTTTGATTATCTTGAAGACACGTTTTTACCAGGCATGAAATTAGGTGTGAACCACACAAATAATCACAGTTGGTTGCTTACATCATCGTTGATTTATTCCAGCCCAGAGACAGGAGCATTCACCTTGGAATGGGACCCCAAAGGACGCCAATTGCAAACCAAACAACGCGGGGTGGTTTATTGGAGTAGCGGCGCATTTAGAGATGGGGCATTTGAATTTATATCACCAAGACAACTTAACTTTAGCTTAGTTTCAGATGAGAACCAAGACTACTTAACTTACAATGGTACTGTAAATCATAGATGGTGGCTAACCTCAGAGGGGCAACTAAAATTCTTCATAGCTGGTAGCGGCCTATATCAACAGCTTCCATTCAGCATCTGTGATGGATTTGACACCGACGAAGGGTGCCAGAATAGGTACCAGTCAACTTATTGTAGGGATCCTGGCGATAGATTTGAGATAAAAGTGGGTAATTTCAATCCAATAGTGTCCTATAAACAATCAACCATTGATGCAAATACAAGCCTCGGCACTAGTGATTGTAAGGCGTCTTGTTGGGAAAATTGTGACTGTCATGGGTACTACTTTCATTTTGATAATAAGACTGGATGCGAATTTTGGAATGGAAACTACTGGAAGTTCTATGAAGACGCTACTGGCGGTACCACAACGAATTGTTTTGTTTTAAAAGAGTCATCTCGCCGTAACGGTAAGTCTACTAAGATATGTAGGATCATTTCACAAGTACCAATGACCACCAAGTGTAACGAGAATAAATTTCAAGCACATGTACATATGTATATATATATATATATATATATATATATATATATATATATATATATATATATATATATATATATATATATATATATAAATACATGTCTACAATGAATATTGAAGAATTATCTCTTCACATTTGTGTTACTCTGTGCAGCACGTAAGTGGATATGGATTGGCACGGCTATTGCCGCTGCTCTATTGGTAATGGTGCTTTGCATCTCGAGCTATCTACTAAGGAGGAGACTATTTTCAGGTACACTCTTTAAACATCTATGAAGGCTTTGGAATTTGTAAATTTTAATTTTCTTACAACATTAATCTAAGCAGGGGAGACCAACCCGATGATTGAGAATGAATTGCTTGAATGGATGGAATCTGATAGATCCACTGGCGATGTCAACGGGCTTCAAAATGATGGAAAGCTGGGAAATAATTTGACAGTATTTAGCTACGCATCTGTCGTGGTTGCCACAACTGACTTCTCGGAAGAAAACAAACTCGGACAAGGGGGCTTTGGACCTGTTTATAAGGTAATTAAGGTTTTAAATAAAAATGAGTGTCTTTGTATTAATAACTGAAAAATATAAACCTGATTACTTGGTGCTATGTTATGGATTATTAATGAAGGGAAAACTTTTGACGGGACGAGAAATCGCTGTGAAGAGGCTTTCAAGATGTTCAGGGCAAGGAACTTTGGAGTTTAAGAATGAATTGATACTCATATCTGAACTCCAACATACAAACCTCGTTCAGCTTTTTGGCTTCTGCATTCATGGGGAAGAGAGGATATTAATCTATGCCTACATGCCAAACAAAAGTTTGGACTACTTTTTATTTGGTCGGCAATTAAGATTCTCGATCACTTTAATCTTAGTTACTTGATTTCTTCTATTCGAATAATCTGACATTTCCAGCTATTTTCATGGATATATTTGGACAGATTCAACCAGAGCGATGCTACTAGATTGGACGAAGCGGTTCAACATAATTGAAGGAATCGCTCAAGGACTGCTGTACTTGCATAAATACTCAAGAATGAGAGTAATTCACAGAGATTTAAAAGCTAGTAACATACTACTTGATGAATATATGAAGCCCAAAATTTCTGATTTTGGTTTGGCAAGAATTTTTACCCATAATGAACTTGAAGCAAATACTAATAGGGTTGTTGGAACATAGTAAGTAGATCATACATTATAAATTATTATGCCTTTCACCACTTTGACATTGCTAAACCTGTACTTACATACATATACTAAATATATTTGGTTTTTATATGATACAGTGGTTACATGTCTCCCGAGTACGCTATGGAGGGGACTTTTTCGATAAAATCTGACGTCTATAGTTTCGGGGTGTTAATGCTTGAAATCATTAGTGGTAGGAGAAATAGCAGCTTCTACAATGCTGATCGCGTGCTCAATATAGTAGGATATGTATGTCTTACAAATCAAATTTACGATTAACATTTTCTTTTTTGAGTTGTGAATATATAGATATATATCATGAATCTTTCAACAACTTAATTAAATGAGTGCAATATTTTTTCAGGCATGGGAGTTATGGAAAGAAGGCAGGGGGCTAGAGCTAATGGATCCAACACTAAAGGATTCATGTACTGAAGATCAATTGTTAAGATGCTTCCATGTTGGTCTGTTATGCGTGGAAGAAAATGCAGCTGATCGGCCCTCCATGTCTGACGTCATATCTATGTTGACTACTGAAACCATTTCAATGCCACTACCTACAAGGCCAGCATTCTTCACAAGAAGAAATTTTATTGAGTCTGATATAAGTAGAAGGGAGTTGCAAATTATATCAGTAAATGGCTTGTCTAATACCACAGTTGCTGGACGATAGAGGATTCGTCTATTAGCTAAACAATATCTTTAGGCCATAATTACAATGGTACCTTCATTTTGGAACATTGCTTGGCTTTTGTATTCCCTGTGAAAGTAGTTTTCTTATGGATTATAGTTTTTTATTTATTTTTGGGCGAAATGGATTATAGTTTTTTAATTGGCAATATTGCGTATAGATTCACTAGGTATTTTATATTTGACGTTTAATTGAGTGTTTATCATTTATAGCCTTTACGAGTAAATGTTAGCATGGAATTAATTACGTTTAATTGGTCTCATGGAATTAATTACGTTTGTTTGGTTTGTGTGTCAAATATGTACTTCTTCTTTTTCTTGAATTCTGAATTCTGATCCTCTAATATTAATTATTAGAACCTGGTCCCAAATAACACCAAGACTTGAATGAGAATGAGAGCGATGCTTCCAGATCCTTCTCTTCTTTACTTACCAATTTTACAGTTGGCTTTAAATCTTTTCACCTACACCTCTTCTATCTTCATAAAAATCCTCATTTCCTGACGCGATTTGATATCCCAAGCTCTGACTTGCTGTTGCTCTTGTTCCTCTCTGGTGGTCTTCTTCTCTCCGATTTTTTGGTTGTCGTTGTTCTGGGTTAGAAGAAGTTTCACCATCTTTATTTTTAAAATTATTTGTTTCTTTGGTTGATCGGAGGTGCTCTTCACGTTCTTGTCAAAATTTGATTATTATTTTTTTTCTTTTCTGGTTTGGAGTATTTATATTTTAAATGGTCTCGTGGAATTTCTTTGGGTTTAAGCTAACATTTTATATTTTAAGGTTTAAGCTGATCATGATGAGGTATAATGTTAGCATCGTTTCAAACGAAAATGAAGACTACTTCACTTACACTGCTTTAAACCAAAGTTCTCTATCACAGTGGTTGCTTACGCCAACTGGGCGACTATATGACTTGGGAGGAGGTGATATTGCAAGGGCAGATAATTGTTATGGCTATAACACTGATGGAGGGTGCCAGAGGTGGGCGGAGAAGCCAACTTGTAGGCATGTTGGTGATACATTTGAGCTAAAAAATGGTTTCTTTAGACTAACCGGCTCTAATTCAACATTCCTGAATGATTCAGATACAAGTCTCAGTATTAGTGATTGTAAGGATTCTTGTTGGAAAAATTGTGAGTGCCTTGGGTTCAACTTTCTGTTTGATATTGATCAGACTGGATGCCAATTTTGGACTGGAATGAACTGGGAGTTCATTCAAGACTTTGATGGTGATTCTACATTAAGTTTTTACTTGTTAAAAAAGTCACCTCTTAATCATGGTAAGCCTACTAAATCATTAACCTTTTGAACTAATGAGCTGTCAACAAGTTTCAATTTCATATCAGTTCCTTTCGATGTACGAACATGTTCAGAAGTTTCTATTTCATATCAGCTCACATCATTCCACAACAGACAATGCATACAAAACAACAAAAGATAATTTGCCGCGCGAGCACATGCATACATTTATACGCAATTAAACTGGAAGTTCATTAACTACACAACGCAGGTAAACACAAGGGGATATGGATTGGCATTGGCATCGCTGCTGCTGCTCTGCTGCTAATGGTACTCTGCATCGTCTGCTATCTACTAAGAAGAAGAAAATTTACACTTTCAGGTACATAGAGTTATTCACATCCAAATTGTTGTTATAAATATAGAAGTTTAACTTACTACCTTAATCTAAATAGGGGAGAACGAGACAAAGATCATTGAGAATGAATTGCTTGACTTAATGAAATCTGATAGACCTACTGATGCCAATGCACTTCAAAATGATGGAACGATGCAACATGATTTAAGCGTGTTTAGCTATGCATCTGTCATGGCTGCCACATGCAACTTCTCCCCAGAAAACAAGCTTGGACAAGGGGGTTTTGGGCCTGTTTATAAGGTAAAGGCTTTAGATTATAAGAAGTGTTTTGTTATTAATAGCTAAGTATAAATAGGTGATCATCAAGTGAGATATTGTGGGTCATCAGTTCAGGGAAAATTGCTGACGGGACAAGAAATCGCTGTGAAGAGGCTTTCAAAATGTTCAGGGCAAGGAGCGCTGGAGTTTAAGAATGAATTGGTACTCATATATGAACTCCAACATAAAAACCTTGTCAAACTTTTTGGATTCTGCATTCATGGCGAAGAGAGGATGCTAATATACGAGTATATGCCAAACAAAAGTTTGGACTACTTTCTATTCGGTTGGAAGCACTCACTTAAATCTTATTACTTGATTTCTTTTGTCACCTAATTGTCAAAAATACAATAATCAATCTTAATTTCACTCTATATATTGGACAGATTCAACAAGAGTCATGCTACTAGATTGGAAGAAGCGCTTTAGTATAATTGAAGGAATTGCTCAAGGATTGCTTTACTTGCACAAGTACTCAAGAGTGAGAGTAATTCATAGAGATTTAAACGCTAGTAACATACTACTTGATGAAAACATGAACCCCAAAATTTCTGATTTTGGTATGGCAAGGATTTTCAAGCATAATGAACTGGAAGCAAATACTAATAGGGTTGTTGGAACATAGTAAGTAAACAATTTGACATTCAAAATTTTCAGTTTGCTAAACATGCATTTTTGTATGCCAAGACGTACTAAATTTCTGTTCTATTTGATACAGTGGTTACATGTCTCCTGAGTACGCCATGGAGGGCATCTTTTCCATAAAGTCTGATGTTTATAGTAGGGTAGGAGAAACAATAGCTTCTACAATGCTGATCGCCTGCTCAATATAGTAGGATATGTATGTCAAGCAAATTAACAGTTGTGATGACTAAATTTTTCTTCTTAATTTGAGGTGTGTGATTCTGTATAATTGAATTAAGTCTTTGTTTCAGGCATGGAAATTATGGAAGGAAGGCACAGTGCTAGAACTAATGGATCCAACAGTAGGTGATTCATGTATTAAAGATCAATTCTTAAGATGCATTCATGTTGGCCTGCTATGCGTGGAAGAAAATGCAGCTGATCGGCCGACCATGTCGAATGTCATATCCATGTTAACAAATGAAAGCATGCTATCTGCATTACCTACAAAGCCAGCATTTTTTACAGGAAGAAATGTGGTTGAAGCAAGTATAAGTGGAAAAGAAACAGAAATTTTTTCAACAAATGACTTATCCAATTCCACTGATGTAGCACGATGACGGTATGCTTGTTTTGCCATGGACAAATCACTTGAGCTTGCACTTGGTATGTCCCTGTGGAAATGGTGGCTATCTGATCGCGATGTCCATGCAGAGACACATCATCTGTATTTAGCTGATGGAAACATCTCTTTTAGTAACACATAAATTTTGGATTAAGTTTTTGTAATATATGATATTGGCATTAATTTGTAAAATTAACTCCCAATTAGTAAAACTTAAAATAAAACTTTACAATTGCAGCAAATTAATGAGGAAATAATCCTCTTATCACTGTCATTCTTGCTTGAAAACTTGGAAGAAACAGAGAAGAGAAGAGGGGACACTCTATCTTTTCTTAAGCATCAAATTTTGAAGTTCAAATAACTCCTTAGTTTCCATGTCTGACGTCGTATCTATGTTGACCACTGAAACAATTTCATTGCCATTACCTACAAGGCCAGCATTCTTCACAAGAAGAAATGTTATTGAGTCTGATATAAGCAGAAGGGAGTTAGAAACTGTATCAATAAAACTAGTATGCAAATGTTACCTAAAGGGAAAGGTTTCAACTTTTTTCTCGTATGGTCAGTGCAAGTAGTTAATATTAATTACAAGTTTAAACTATGCATAAAACAAAGCAACATTAAATTATAGAGAGCCACTAGGAGTCCTTTCTCTCTCTTCAGATTTAGAAGCTCTTAGAGGTCTCCCTATTTTAGGGGATGGTTGGAGTTGTATTTTTCCAATTCCTCCCTAAAATTTGTCTAAGGAGGTGATTTAAGGAGTCCATTAATGATTATAGACCTACAAAGTTGAATGGATAATGGGTTACTAGGCTACATTTGGGTGGACTACTAAGATTTTATGGATTGAATCATATTAAAATTCATATAGTATATTTAATTTTTTTTTTTTTAAAGGCTACATGGGGACTTAGCCGTGTGAGGAAAGAGGGAGAGAGGGGCGGCGAGAGAGAGAGAGAGAGAGAGAGTGAGAGGTGTCTCTCTCGGGTTTTTGAGCTAGGTTTAGAATTACCTTGAATGCTTAGTGTAACCATGTATTTACAGGCTCCTTGTGTGCTGCTTTTGCAAAGAATACTTTTCTATTTGGAAGGAAAATATTATCTCTTAATTAGGTCTAAATAATCCCCCAAACAAATGGGCCTGATTATTGACCTATGAGATTTTTTTTTTTGTTCATGTGGCGCCTTGCGATTGGAGCACCAAGATATTTGCTCCCACACTTATCCATGTTGGTCTGCTATGCGTGGAAGAAAATGCAGCTTATCGGCCCTACCATGTTAGATGATATATCAATGTTGTTGACAAATTAAAGCGTGGCATTAACCAACACCAAATTGTCCAATCATGCTCACATCACTTATAATTTCCTTTGTTCCAAATCTTGCAATTGTTCCCAATTTGTTCACCAAATCTACGAATATCAATTGCAATTAGATTGACTATCCATTTGCATAATCTTAAGATTGTTTGATTAAAAAAAATCAGAAACTTTCATATTATAATCAATCCATGAATTAATTGGATAACCAATTCATATTCTTTGGAGAAGAGATGGAGGAGATGGAATATGAAGCTGTCCTTCCTTTTTTGGGTGGTGGGAGTACGATGCGTCACATGAATAGGTTATTTTTTAATTTTATCATTCTGATGGATAGGGCATCCAAACAGTATTCTAATATCATGAAGGGTATTTAAGTATTTATCATGAGGGAATGTTTGTGTAATTCAAAGAACCTCAGGAGGTGAAAACATGAAAAATTTCAGGAGATATTAGTATAAATAATTCTAAAAATTTGTGACGACCTAGGGTCAGCGGGGCACGTGTCTCTAGGTCCAAAGGTGACTCCCAACATCATTTGGTACCTTGACGAAAAAACAAAAATCATTTGCCATTTGGTACCAAAAAAAAAAAAAAAAAAAACGGCTCTATAGGTTGAAAAAAGGTTCATACAAACACACTTCGGCAAGCTGTTCTTTCTCTCCTCCATATTTATTTATTTTAAATTGGCAATGTGTAAAGATTCACCATGTCTTTCCTAACACGGGAAGAGATGAAAGAGAGTTTTTTTTTCCTCTACTAGTTTTGTTGACCAGAAAAAGAAAAGTTTTTCTTTCTAATTCTCTAATATAATACACAATATGATAATATATTATTTATATTTTATGAGTGTTACTAAACGAACTTTAAAATTAACTAAGTATATCCTAATATTTAAATCAAAATGTAAAATTAACTAAGTATATTTTATTTAACTACTAAAAATATAAAAAATTAACTAAATACACCTATTTAGAAGCCATCATAATAACGGGGTCACCGTTTTCTTTCTTTTTCGTAATAACTGTTGTTTTTGGCCCATTGTTGTATGCGGACAAAAAGTATATGGTATACCATTCAAACCTGACTTTTCAGCCTCACATTCAGTTCTTCAGCCTTTCAGATTCAGTTCTTCAGCCTTTATCTCTCTCTTTGTTTCAAACCTGAGTTATTGAGAGCAAAATCCTACAGCAGCTGTACAGAGTTCATTGCAGTTGCAGCTACAATAGGTAATTTTCCTATATAACATATAGGTGACTATACATTTGATCTCTTCTTTCTCTTTCAGTCTTCTAAACAAGAAAAAATTGATGGGTAGTTTTTCATATATTTATCCTTTCATTTAAAGTTTTGTTAATTAGTAGAGAGGTGGATTTTGTTTCAGGAATCACCTCTGGAAGCAAATTAATACATGAATTTTGCAAATCAATGCCCTTTACCACTGGGCTAGATCCCGTTGGCTTCTCTAATCCATAATTTTTCTTTTTACATTTACAAAATTTCCTACTTTACCATTAAAAAAGAAGTAAATGTGGGTCTTCCTTAAATAGGAGACCATGTTCTAGTTTCTTGAATGAAAGTTTTTAATTAGAAAGAAAATTATTAATTTACCATTTTATCATTGTCGAATAAATTGATCTCACACCATACTTGTTATTACCCGAGGATATATTTGGGATTATGAAAGTTTCACCTCTATACCACGCGTGTGCCAATTAGTCTTTCTATTTTTCTCCTTTTTATTTATATTAAATTTTTAAGAAAGACTTGTTATATATATATTCCATATACAAATATCGTTTTTTTTTTACATCAAGTAAATATAAAGATATTTAAAAGTATAAAAAATAATTGAAAAGAAAAGAGAATGTGGGTGAAGTGGAGTGGGGAGTAAAAAGAGGAATGCGGATGGGGTGGGGGAGTAGCTTCCTTCATATAATTACTTAGGTGGAATTTATTTTTTATTTTATAATTAAGCAAATTAGTGTTTTACCATTTTACCCCTATTATATTGATTTGCAATCCTTTAACACTTTGATTAATAAGGATATTTTTTGAATGTTTTACCATTCTTTGCCTTTTGCTTTATATATAGATAAGATGAGTTAATACACGTTAACTCCCCAACTGAAGCAACTCGAAGAAGCTAGTTTATATAAATTTGTTTATTCTCGATAGTAATGATATAATCTATATATTGCCACTTATGCCTACATTAAATTTTAATTTTTACTGGTAGTGGATATAGCTTAGTTGGTTGAGGTCTTTAACCTTTACTTATGTGGGCAGGGGTTCGGAAACCTTCAGGCACCCAATAAATATTGTGTAAACCCCCACTTGTACTAAAAAAAACTTAATATTTACTAGCATACCCTTTCTCTCTCACATCCCATTTTTTTTCACTCTTTTAACTTCCTCTCTTGCACCAAGTAGCTATCAATTTAGTGGCACTTCTCTTTTCAAATGTTGAAAGATATCCCAAATTTGAACTCTCTATACCCCATTGATGAAAAAAAAAAAAAAAACCTTCAGTTCTTGTGATAACTTATCTCATTCACCACATGCATAGCATTTAGGGGTGAAAATTTAGGAGACATGGTAGCACAACTTAGAAACGACACGAAATAATTAGTCTCATTCACCACATGCATAGCACGTAGTGGTATAATATCGGACATGAAATAATTATTTTTACTGAACCACATAAGTTTTATTTGAACTATTTTCTAGGGGATTCCCTGTTTTCATGTTTGAAAAGCCCTGCAGAACCCTTGAATTAGGGTTCCTAATTAGATCCCACATTCAAAGTTTTAATTTGGACACCTGGGTTGAATGGTTCCCCTGTTTATCCCAAGTCCTGTTTGTTCCCAGTGGCGGAGCCACCTAAGGACCAGGGTGGGCCCAGGCCCTCACTCATATTTTTTTATTTTCTCATATTTTTACTTATATGTGTTGCTATATGTTTGCTTCTTGGAGTAAAAACTCATTTTTTTTTCTCATTCTCTTCCTCTTTTGATTAACTTAAGCTTTATAAATTTCCCTTTCTCCTATTTTACATGTCTAAGTAGGGCATCTTAATATTGGGATTTATGAACATTTTTTGTATTTCTTCTCTTTGTTGAAGTATAAATTGTTAAATTTTGAGTCTTTAATAGTGTAGATGATGAGATTAATATTCAACCATGTTAAATATGATATTCAAGACAATTATGATTATAATAAATAGATAAATTATTAATCAATATGAAATGATGTTATTAACTTATTAACCCGGTTAGCGCTTGAGGGCTCCTATTCGAATTATTTTTAGGGCTTGTCCAATATAGATCCCTACATTTTCTATTTCTTAGACATATACCCATCACTCTATAAATCTATGTGTAAAACCCAATTTCAAATTTAAATGACCAGTAGGATATAAGAGGTCGTAGTATTCCTATGTTTTTACATCGTTGCCACCAAACTTTATAATTTATTTATAATTTATTTCAAGCATTTCATTAACTGTCATAATTGTAATTAACACTCCCTATTAATAGCATATCAATCACCCCATTTCTTTTAGTTGTCATTCCCTCTCACATACCGCACCCTAAAATTGCAAACCAAAAAAAAAATATGTAAATTAAATATCCAATAATGTACCTATGAAAAATATAAATATAAATATATTATTTAAATAAAATATAGGTATATTATTTACCAAATTTTTTTTTAAAAAAAACTAAGTTAGTTACTTTGTAATTGAAATTTCTGTAGATTTTTCATAAATTAAAAATAGGTACACAATAATTTATAGAAAATATAGGTACATTATTTACCCATAGGTAAATTATTTTACAATATACCTATAAATGTGTATAGGTACATTCTTTGGAGAGGAAAAATAGGTTCATTTAGAGAGAGAAAAAAATACGTACATTGTTTTACTAGGTACATTATTAGAGAAAAAAATAGGTACATTATTTGGAGAGAGAAAATAGGTTCATTTAAAAAAATTGTTTTTCATAAAACAAATAACACGTACTTTATTCAGAGAAAAAAATAGGTACATTATTTTGAGAAAAAATAGGTTCATTTAAAAAAATGTTTTCCATAAAACAAACAATAAATAGATTATCAAAATATTTTTCAACATAATTAGAATGTACACTATTATTCATAAAACTATAATAAAATAGATAACTAGTAGTATATTTCATAAAAGGAAAACAAAAAAAAAATTATTAAATAAACCAAAACGTTTTTTTTTTGTCATAAAACAAACCAAAACGTTACTAATACTTTATTTTATTTTTTTTGAGTAAATACTAATACTTTAATGTTGAAATTAACATTTAATTTCAAGTAAGTTTCTAAATTAATTCTTACATCCATTACAACAATTTGAAGATCTTTCCAAATTCAACGTGTGCCAATAGGTGCACCCCACATAACACGTTAACTTGTAAATAGGGGTAGTTTTGGAATTTGAAAAATAGAATAAATCAGATTTTAAGCTAAATTAGGTAACTTGCTTACTTGGATCATAGTCATCGGGTTTTATTTGAAAAAATTGGGTATTTTAAATAGAAAAATAAAAGAAAGGGTTGTAGGTGATTACAAATGAATTTTATGGGTCTAAGCTCAATTTACTATTATTTTTAAAAATTTTGTGAAGGGCCCCCTCTAATGTGAAATCCTAGCTCCGCCACTGTTTGTTCCTGAATTCCAATGTAATTTTTAGGGACGTATCGCTTTAGCTTTGTTGCTTTTCTGGTGCAGGCCTCCTGTAAAAGTTCTTGGTTCTGCAATTGCTCATGGCTAGCTGCAGTCTCAACTTAGTTTGGTCGCTGATAAGCTTTTCATGCACCATGTGGAGTGCATGTTATGCTGCAAACAGGGACACACTGAAACCAGGAGACACTCTCAATTCCTCAGATACCTTAGTTTCTGCCATGGGGTCGTTCACTTTGAGTTTCACTGCATTAGATCAGAACAAACCGAACAACAGCTACCTAGTTCTTGAGGGGACTGAAAGTGTAGGATATAGTTTCCTGGTCTGGATTGCCAACGGGAACACATCAATTATGTACCCTACGGGAGCTCTTACCTTGGACAGGAATGGAACACTGAAAATTACGCAAAAAGGTCGTGATCCTATAGAGCTTTTCTCAGCGCCACGAACTACCAATATTAACAGTACTACTAGTGTTGTGGTGGCTACTCTGTTGGATACTGGAAACTTTATCCTAAAGGAACTGAGCTCTGTCGATGGATCAACGAAGCAAGTTTTGTGGCAAAGTTTTGATTATCTTGCAAGCATATTTTTACCAGGCATGAAATTAGGTGTGAACTACAGAAATGATCACACTTGGTTGCTTACATCAGGAGCATTCACCTTTGAATTGGACCCCAAAGGACACCAATTGCAAATCAAACAACGCGGGGTGCTTTATTGGAGTAGCGGCGCATTTAGAGATGGGACATTTGAATTTCTATCACCTTATTATGGACCCAATGAGCAGAGAGTTTGTTGTTATAAAAAATATATACAAAATATAGTTTTCCTTTTCCGTAAAGCCAAACACAAAACATTATATTATAAATAATGTTATAACAAATAAATAAGAAAGCTTTTAAGGTATAATGAAATTGAAGAAAACAAAATAATAGGTAAGTAGAAGGAAAATAAATAATAAGTAAGAAGGTGAGTTTGGTACAGTGAAGCACGTCAAAGACGCTGTCCTAAAGCCTTTGTAGCCTCCCTACGTGCAGGTACTGACGGTCTACAAGACTCCAAGATACGACCCCTTGTACACAAACTCAAGATCCGCTATGAGCACGTTCATAGACAGATATGGGTATCCAAGTCACAGAACCATTGCCAAAATAATAATATAAAGTAGATAATATATATAAAAGTAGAAAATGAGAGAATTAGTTTGTGGTGGTGATTGTGGTATGTGATATTCTGATGGTGTATTGTGGTTATTTCAAATGTGAAGGAGGAGTGGCCTTTTATAGGCATCCAAAACATGTAACCTTTACCAACCATAAAAGTTCACCAACCAAAAAATTAAGGCATTCACCAACCAGAAATGAAACATGAATATAAAATATTTATAACCCCCACAATAAATAAAATAAAACAGAAAAATAATTAAATAAATAAAATAATTAAAATTTTAAAATCTTTTAAAATTCCAACAATCCCCCACAAGATTTTCAAAATTTTACCATGACAAAAACCAGTGAAAAATATATAATATATGGCAATATAATACTATGTAATAGGTGTAGGTGCCTTCCGGGCTTGAACCTTCACTTAGTGATGATAGTCTCCATTTGAGGAACCTGAGTGTACACAGTATTGAACTCGGCACCTTTGACCAAACTTCAACATATCCCACACATAGTATTAGTTGAGACTTGGATGCGGGGTAGCGCTATTTATGGCCATGCGCTCATCTTGATTCTCATGAGAGTTACTAGAGAATAGCCCAATTCTCATAGTCGCGGCCTCACGACGTCTCTCACTTAGGTGAGTTCTCCAAGAGTACATGTGACCTGCACCCTGCGGGAGTTTGCCCGCCTTGAAACTCATTCAGGGATAAATCCCTTCCTAACGTCACATAAATAGCACTTTTGCCTTAGGGATGAGCAGAAGAATATCTCAAGGATATCTCCATAGTTTTATGAGTGCTATATGAGTCACGCAATATGGATTGTTTCTACCACATTGAACTTCCTTCATGGGATCTCCAATCACAGAAGTTGGGTTACCTCCCTAGGTGACTCCCTTATGGGCTTAAGCACATCCCCCTCGACATTTTGCATTAATAGCCTCCTCCACGAGGCATGCATATCAAGACTAGCCTTCACAAGGCATATATAATGTAGGTCATATCTTTGTTCTCCGTTTTAGCGCGCTCTAAACCTGCATGTTATTGGAAATATTTCCTACACATTCTTACACACAAATAATTAGTGGATTTCACCTCAGTATAATTGGAAATTATATACACATTGGTATACATTAAAATATAACGGAAATACATCATAATTAAATCTTATGATCAAGAGTACCTCTCAAGTCCATGAAACATTGAGTATACCTGCTTCCACTTATGAACAACAATATAACAATTAATTAATTAAATAAATTTAACTGTAAACATTGAGTATTTCAGGATACTCTTACTCCCTTTTGTACACTCCAAGTGGTTGAAATCATCATCACATATCCAAGTTGAAATTGTATCTTCTTGATTCTCAATAGGAACCTATAAGATAGTAAGAAGTCTCTACCAAAATTTTATACCAAGGTCATCATTAGTCACACACATTTTCATGTCGAAATTAAAGACAAGTTAGTCTCATAATAAAATTTCACTCACACCAAGTTCTCCAAAAATACTCATTTTATAATTACTTAAAGATAATAGCAAGGTTATGAAATTAAGGCAACCCCCACATTTTAAAATATGTTAACGTAGAACCCATCCCTTCTATGTTTCCAACTTTGGCCACAAAATAAAAATAAAAATAATAAATTACAAAGCAAAAAGATTGCAAGACAACAACCCCCACAAGTTAAGGAAAATTTCAACCTATGTGAACATTGTACCAAAACCTTATTTAATTTTAAATTCATAAGATATGCCATAATACCTTAGAGGATTTATGGGTTGAAAACCTTACACCCAAACTCAAAATTAAATGCAGCTTACAGTGATATAATTTATCATTTTATTTCAGTTTTCTCCAGAAGATTTCATAATGTACACTTCCTTGCAATTAACTCAATGTGGCAGCTGTCAAGACTTCACAATCAAAAGAACATTAGTTCACTCAATATATTTTATCAAGATTAACTCAAGTAACTAATATGAAGGACTGCACAATCGAAATATATAGGTGTTGGCAACTTTAAAATGAATCCAACGCATTAAAACAAAGATGTAATTAAATTTCATAAATGTTTAGTACGTTAAACGCAATAAACACCCAACAATATCAACAACTGTTGCCAAACATAAATCTCTAAACGTCATAAAATTGATAATATGCAATTGAGGCACTAAAGTTTTGAAATTAAGGCTGGGAATTAAAGCTGCAGTAAATAAAAATTATCTCATAATTGAATGTGCAATGCAAAAGTTTCTAATTAATATCAATTAACCAATTTTGGAACCAAAATGAGCTAACATCCAAAACCACTAAATTCAAGTTATATTTTCCATTACAAACAAAACGAATCAGTCAAAATAAAATAATAACTGCATGCTTACCATTTCAAATTTGATATCACATAAAGCTAGTGTAACGGCTGGTACTCTAGTGCCAATTCAATGTCATCTTAATAAGCATAATAAATATAATAGTAAAACCACTAAATACATAAAATAATTAAAACTGATATATATATATATATATATTGTTATACAAAGTACTCGAAAGACACGTAATATAACCCGATTAATTTTAGTTGATACATTGATCGAATTATACAAATGTCAGCTAGAGTTTTAGGTAAAGTGCGATAACATCAATTTAATTGGCCTGGTCGTAACAACTGAAAGTATATAACAATTAAGAAAGAAAAGAATTTAGGAAAATTTAATTATGCATGCGCGCCTGTTCAATTCAACAAAATAAAGAAGGCATGCTAATTCATACTCACTGAAATATTGTATAATTATACGTTTACAAAAGTAACGGAGAAGCATCATTAATATCCCATTAATTCCTTCACCAGAAACAATTAGATTTTGTTGAATGAAGAATTTCCTTGGAATATTACACGGTTTGGGAGAAGAAAAAAAAACATACTTCGATTGCTTCAGTAAAAACTTATGTAATCAACTTTCAACAAATCAAAATAATCACCACATTAAGAAATTCCCATATTTGAAAACCGATTGAAATGAAGCCACTAAAATAATGATTTAAAGCAATACCAAAGTACAAAACAATCATATAAATGAAATAGCCGTTGCAAAGTTAACGTCCAAAATAAATTGTACCACATTTAAGATTTCAATATAGCACATTATATGGGAGTAATGAAATTTTTGAAAATATATGCATATGCACAAAATAGAATCGTGTCAAATTTAATTTCTCCATAAATATAAAAGATTTAGTTCTCAATAAATTGAGGTTGGTTCCAAAAACTGCTGTATCTATCAGCCAACTAGCTAAGGCTTTTATTATTGTTGGCTGCTTCAAAATTAAATTAAAAACCTTTCTGCCCGTTATCTATAATATTATCAAAATGCTATTAATTGACAAAAAACAATACACCCATTAAAGACAGAATTTGTTAAACCGAAACCAAAACTGAATCCATAGTAAATATTTCAAAATAACCCAATGAGTAGCAATAAACTATTCCAATGACATTGAAGTAAATTTTGATAGTAATTAAAATATAAATATATTAAAGTTGTAGATATAACATGATGTTGTAAGGCTAGCGGCTGAAAGAAATCAAAAGCAAAATAAATCAGTTTTTGATTTCATAACTGATAGGATATTTATACCAGCTGGTAGCAGTAACGTTGAGCTATAACAATAATACCACATAAATTAGTATGTAGGTTTTTTTATTTTCAAACACTAGCAGTAATTGCCCAAATGTTAGCAACGAAATTATAAAATATAAATGTACCAACAATATTTAAAGCAATTGAAATTGTATAGACAACATCAAAGCTTTAAACTGCATATACCCAAAACAAATCATAATTTTCATTTTTGACAATCCAATACAAATGCAAAAGCTTCAATCAAAGAGTTAAAATGTATTAAAGCAATAGCAGTACAGGAAGAAAACAACTTTAACATACAAAGATTTAATAGACATATGGTTTCACGTATATAATCAAACTTATGTTATGATAAAGACAAAACCTAACAAATATGATTTATTCGAAATACATGTAAGATAATACTTTGTTTACTACAGTTTGAACCAAGCGGCAAGTGGTAATCTCATCAATCAAGTATTCAATTGAGGCTTCACAACAGTACGGAAAGAAAGTAGTTTTAATCTACAAAGGCTTTAGATTGTTATAAAAAATATATACAAAATATAGTTTTCCTTTTCCGTAAAGCCAAACACAAAACATTATATTATAAATAATGTTATAACAAATAAATAAGAAAGCTTTTAAGGTATAATGAAATTGAAGAAAACAAAATAATAGGTAAGTAGAAGGAAAATAAATAATAAGTAAGAAGGTGAGTTTGGTACAGTGAAGCACGTCAAAGACGCTGTCCTAAAGCCTTTGTAGCCTCCCTACGTGCAGGTACTGACGGTCTACAAGACTCCAAGATACGACCCCTTGTACACAAACTCAAGATCCGCTATGAGCACGTTCATAGACAGATATGGGTATCCAAGTCACAGAACCATTGCCAAAATAATAATATAAAGTAGATAATATATATAAAAGTAGAAAATGAGAGAATTAGTTTGTGGTGGTGATTGTGGTATGTGATATTCTGATGGTGTATTGTGGTTATTTCAAATGTGAAGGAGGAGTGGCCTTTTATAGGCATCCAAAACATGTAACCTTTACCAACCATAAAAGTTCACCAACCAAAAAATTAAGGCATTCACCAACCAGAAATGAAACATGAATATAAAATATTTATAACCCCCACAATAAATAAAATAAAACAGAAAAATAATTAAATAAATAAAATAATTAAAATTTTAAAATCTTTTAAAATTCCAACATTTGTAACTTTAGCATAGTTTCAAATGAGAACGAAGACTACTTCACTTACAATACTACTGTAAATTATAGTAACCTATGGATGCTAGACTCAAAGGGGTACCTAAGGCAAACACTGTCGGACAGCGCAGCGGAGTCCGTTCAATCAAAACCTACAGGAGGCTGTGATGGAAATAACACCGACGGAGGGTGCCAGAAAATGCCCCAGCCAACTTGTAGGCATCTTGGTGATAGATTTGAGAAAAAAGTGGGTTTTTTCAGTCCAATAATTGAATCCTCTGAACCAACCATTGATTCAAATACAAGCCTCAGCATTAGTGATTGTCAGGCGGCTTGTTGGGAAAATTGTGACTGTGTTGGGTTCTACTTTAATTTTGATAACGAGACTGGATGCAGATTTTGGACTGGAAAATCGGAGTTCAATGAAGACACTACTGGCAATACCACAACGAATTACTTTGTTTTAACAAAGTCATCTCGCGAAAAAGAAACACCAAAGTCATCTCGCCGTAACGGTAAGTCTACTAAGATATATAGGATCATTTCACAAGTACCAATGACCACCAAGTGTAACGAGAATAAATTTCAGGCACATGTACTTAAGTATAAATGTACTGTCCACAATGAATATTGAAGAATTATCTCTTCACATTTGTGTTACTATGTGCAGCACATAAGTGGATATGGATTGGCACGGCTATTGCCGCTCTATTGGTAATTGTGCTTTGCATCTCGTGCTATCTACTAAGGAGGAAACTATTTTCAGGTAGACTCTTTAAACATCTATGAAGGCTTTGGAAATTGTAAATTTTAATTTTCTTACAACATTAATCTAAACAGAGGAGACCAACCCGATGATTGAGAATGAATTGCTTGAATGGATGGAATCTGATAGATCCACTGGCGATGTCAAGGGGCTTCAAAATGATAGAAAGATGGGAAATAATTTGACAGTATTTAGCTACGCATCTGTCGTGGCTGCCACAACTAACTTCTCAGAAGAAAACAAGCTCGGACAGGGGGGCTTTGGACCTGTTTATAAGGTAATTAAGGTTTTAAATAAAAATGTGTGTCTTTGTATTAATAACTGAAAAATATAAACCTGATTACTTGGTGCTATATTATGGATTATTAACGAAGGGAAAACTTTTGACGGGACAAGAAATCGCTGTGAAGAGGCTTTCAAGATGTTCAGGGCAAGGAACTTTGGAGTTTAAGAATGAATTGATACTCATATCTGAACTCCAACATACAAACCTCGTTCAGCTTTTTGGCTTCTGCATTCATGGGGAAGAGAGGATATTAATCTATGCCTATATGCCAAACAAAAGTTTGGACTACTTTTTATTCGGTCGGCAATTAAGATTCTCGATCACTTTAATCTTAGTTATTTGATTTCTTCTATTCGAATAATCTGACATTTCCAGCTATTTTCATGGATATATTTGGACAGATTCAACCAGAGCGATGCTACTAGATTGGACGAAGCGGTTCAACATAATTGAAGGAATCGCTCAAGGACTGCTTTACTTGCATAAATACTCAAGAATGAGAGTAATTCACAGAGATTTAAAAGCTAGTAACATACTACTTGATGAATATATGAACCCCAAAATTTCTGATTTTGGTTTGGCAAGAATTTTTACACATAATGAACTTGAAGCAAGTACTAATAGGGTTGTTGGAACATAGTAAGTAGATCATACATTATAAATTATTATGCCTTTCACCACTTTGACATTGCTAAACCTGTACTTACATACATATACTAAATATATTTGGTTTTTATATGATACAGTGGTTACATGTCTCCCGAGTATGCTATGGAGGGGACTTTTTCGATAAAATCTGACGTCTATAGTTTCGGGGTGTTAATGCTTGAAATCATTAGTGGTAGGAAAAATAGTAGCTTCTACAACACTGATCGCGTGCTCAATATAGTAGGATATGTATGTCTTACAAATCAAATTTACGATTAACATTTTCTTTTTTGAGTTGTGAATATATATATCATGAATCTTTCAAAAACTTAATTAAATGAGACTAGTGCAATATTTTTTCAGGCATGGGAGTTATGGAAAGAAGGCAGGGGGCTAGAGCTAATGGATCCAACACTAAAGGATTCATGTACTGAAGATCAATTGTTAAGATGCTTCCATGTTGGTCTGTTATGCGTGGAAGAAAATGCAGATGATCGGCCCTCCATGTCTGACGTTGTATCTATGTTGACCACTGAAACAATTTCATTGCCATTACCTACAAGGCCAGCATTCATCACAAGAAGAAATGTTATTGTGTCTGATATAAGTAGAAGGGAGTTGCAAATTATATCAGTAAATGGCTTGTCTAATACCACAGTTGCTGGACGATAGAGGATTCGTCTATTAGCTAAACGATATCTTTGAGCCATAATTACAATGACCTACATTTTGGAACATTGCTAGAGGCGGCCCTGGCCCAGGGCGACCAAGGCTACAGCCCGGGGCCCAAAGTTGAGAGGGGAACACAAATTTTGCTTATAGCCCATATATGTATAATTATATTTTAAAAAAAAGGAACCAGACTTCAAAACTAGAAGGAGCCGTTTCTGATATGTTGTGGTGTTATAAATCACTTTTTGATTCTCTCAAGGAAACTTCCTTACTTGGAAAACAAAGTCAAATATATTTTATATCTATATATATAAAGCAAAAGGCAGAGAATGGTGAAATATTCAAAATACCAGAAAATACTCTTGGTTAATACAAACATTAAGAATTAAATGAGGATAATATGGTAAATTCACACTTTTTCATTAAAAAAAATTAAAATTAAAAGAAAATCAGATAATGGATCCTATTTTTATGGAACACAACTACCCATTCTCTTTTTTAATTCTAAAATAAATTAAATTTTTTTAAAAAAAAGCCTCTCGCAAGCGCAGAAGCGCGTGTGGAGAGGCTAGTATGTATTAATTAATTTCTCTAAGAAAAGTTCTTTGTTCTATGATATTAGTATACCTACGGTACTTTCATTGGATAAATCTCTAATTTATTTAATTTACCCAATTAAATCCACTCCACTATTATTGTTATAATTTTTTTTTCTATTATCTCCCTTATATATATATATATATATATATATATATATATATATATATATATATATATATATATATCTATATATATAAAGCACAAAGCAGAGAATGGTGAAACATTCAAAATACCAAAAAATTCCCTTGGTTAATGCAAACATTAAGAATTGAAATTATTAATTAAATGAGGATAATATGGTAAATTCATACTTTTTCATATTAAAAAAATTAAAATTAAAAGAAAAATCAGATAATGAATCCTATTTTTATGAAACACAACTATCTATTATCCTTTTGAATTCTAAAATAAATTTAAATTAAAAAAAACACACAAACCTCTCACAGGGAAACGCGTGCGGAGAGGCTAGTATATATATAAAGCAAAAGACAAAGAATGGTGAAACATTCAAAATACCAGAAAATGCCATTGATTAATGCAAACATTAAGAATTGAAATTATTAATTAAATGAGGATAATATAGTAAATTAACACCTTTTCATATTAAAAGAAATATCATATTTTTGTTTTTTTGGTCAAGAGAAA
Organism: Prunus kanzakura; assembly: GCA_020521455.1. Classification (NCBI taxonomy): domain Eukaryota; kingdom Viridiplantae; phylum Streptophyta; class Magnoliopsida; order Rosales; family Rosaceae; genus Prunus; species Prunus kanzakura. The sequence continues at coordinate 44,112 of BPUM01000261.1, read as the reverse complement.
TATCAGATAATGGATCTTATTTTTATGGAACACAACTACCCATTATCTTTTTCAATTCTAAAATACATTTAAATTTTTTTAGAAAAAAGCCTCTCGCAGGCGCGAAAGCGCATGCAGAGAGGCTAGTATCAATTAAATATGAGTGCTGCTAAACGAACCCTAAAATTAACTGAGTACACCCTATGATCTAAGTACACCATAATATTTTAATTAAAATATAAAATTAACTAAGTACACCCTATTTAACTATCAAAAATACCCCTGATACTCCTATACACTATATCACACAACACCTTAATACCAATCATAAACCAAATTTCTCTTTGTACATGAATTTGTGCCCTATGTTTATATTTATAAATGTATTGAATTTATAGACACACACATTGAACTTATTATTTGATTTCACAAGTTATATGAAGGAATTTTCATGGGCCCCTCAACATATTATTTGGATCTAAACCAAAAAAGCTATAAAGGCATTTTCGATGTTTGTAGCAAGTCTGTAGCATACCCACATGGCCATGGATCTCTTCAAATCATCAATATTAAACAACCCAGAAATTGCTCCCTTTGAAGAACAAATTAAAACTAATTTCAAAAGAAAGGTTACAAAACATTGTGGGCAGTTAAGAACAAATCAAGACAGTATAACCCATTTGATAACAAAATCAAAATGAGATTTACCAATATCAGAGGACCACAACGCCAGTATAATGGTACGACGACGGCATTGTTGTAACGGTAGAGAAGCAAATGCGATGACAGTGTTAGTGTGACGGTGGAGGAGACGATGTTATGAAGGAGGCGTTGTTATGTCCGGTGGAGGAGATGACAACGGTGTTTGGGGTTTAGGGTTTAGAGTTCATAATTCAATAGATTCTTTTTGGTCATTTTATATTAGGGTAAATTAGTAATTCAATAAATAGTTTGGTAGTAGGGTGTACTCAGTTAATTTTAGGGTTCATTTAACAGCACTCTTAAATATATACCTTATACTTTATATTTATTTATTTATTTTCTCATTTTATATCTTTGCCACTTTTTTTCTCCCTTCTTGTAGCCGCTTGTTTGCCCACGAAATGCAAAACTAACTTTTGTTTCTGTTCCGCTGTGGTCGGCCAAACTTTTCGTATGAAAGAAAAGGATTTAAAAAAACCGTCACTATACACCCATCCCACTGAAAGGTACTATTTGGTATTTCTCATGATTGATCCATCACTCACATACCATTAATAGGCCACCCACTCTCTTGACGGAGGAAGCTTAAAGGGGTTCACCGATCAAACCGACCTCAGCAAGGGCGGAACCACAACCACGATTAAGGTGGGTTATAGCCCAGGTAGCTTTTGAAGGATAAACCTATATCTATATTGGCCAACAACAACAAGTCTGCTTCCTTTTGGGGAGTTTTTGAAGAAAAAAACCTATATGTGATTCTTGGAAGGCTTTCTAATTTTGTTTTCTGTTATTTGAAACCAATGACTGGCATCCACGTGTGGATCATAAACGTGTAAGCTGTAGTTTTGATTTTTTGCCTCCTTCTTTTTGTTTAAAAAAAATATTATATTTTAAGCTAAAAATTTTAGCTAACCCACCCATTAAAAATTTCCTGGTTCAGCCCTTGGACCTCAGAATAGACATATCACTCATATCAGTGTCAAACATTTAGCGATGATTTTTAACCGCGGGTCAAAGACATCATCCATGCTCGTTTCACTATATCCTAAAGAGAGTCAAATAGCCAATTTGATACGGTGTCACATTACATAAAAAAAAACAAATGACAAAGTTTGAGGAAATGAGCATATATTGGAATAATTCACCTTGAGTACTAGGTAGACTTGTTTAATTAACAAACTAAGGTAAGGTTGTACTAAAAATGTAGATACAAACAACCCGAACAGAATGAATCATTGGCACATCCATAGCCGATATGCTGATCATACTACTTACTGTTGTTGCTTGGGGTCTCCTCCAAGCTAGCCAGCTTTGCTGTCCTCGGTATTGGAGTATAGTACATTCAAACTCAACTCTCTCTCTCCAATAACCCTCCTGTGAGCTCATTGACTTTTTTAAAAATCTGATTTATTTTGTGGCTTTAGAACATATTATTTCCACCCTTGAAAATTTAATGATAAGATTCTTATATTTCTCCAAAGAGTTGATCATCTGGACAGTGGCCTTGTGGATTGCGAACCCAGACTCAAGTATTTCACCCTCCTCTTCCCCACTTCTTACCTTGGACACCAATAACACGTTGAAAATTACTAACCAAGGTGGCGATCCTTTTGTCATTTCCACTGCTCCACAAACTAATGACAGTAGTACTGGTGTTGTGGCTACCCTTTTGGATTCAGGTAACTTCGTCCTGCAAGAAGTGAGCTCTGTCAATGGATCAATGATCCGGGTTTTTTGGCAAAGTTTTGATCATCCACTAGACACATTCTTACCAGGCATGAAATTGGGTGTTAACCATAGAAATGGCCACATTTGGTCTCCTTTATCACGTGGATCTGGGGATAACTCGCTGTCCCCAGGGCCTTTCAGCCTTGATTGGGACCCAAATGGACACCAATTGAAAATGAAAAAAGACGGCGTGGTTTATGGGACTAGCGGGGTCTTGATTCATTGATTACATTGACAAGCTTCATGCCTATTTATAGATATGTGTTGCCGACTTTGCTCTCCATTCCACCGCCTTGTTTTATCTTCTAAACAATTCTTCATGCTTCAACTTGGCTGCCAACTTGCTTTGCTTTCCATAGTTTATGCATCTTTCTAGAATAAACTATATTATTCTAATACATCAACTAATTACTAAGTCGGTGAAGCTTTCTCCAGTTTTCCAGATCTTTCTATAGTTATCTAGCTCAAATGTTGACTTCCTTTTTCTAGGCTTTATTTCCTTGTTGTTTATACTTGCTTCTAGAACATTGTAGAGATTTCTCCTCAAAATGGGCTGAGCTGGGGTTGATACTTTAACAGACCGCCCAAGTGATTGTGTTGGGAAATTTGGTGATGACTTTGAGATAAAAAAAAAAGGTTACTTCAAGATCATCAACTCTACAAATGCTTCAAGACCCGCCAGCTGGATTGGCACCGATACTATTGACTGTAAGGCCAATTGTTGGCAAGATTGTGACTGCCTTGGATTCGACTTATCATTTCTAAGTCAGACTAAGGATGCACGATGCGAATTTTGGAGTGTGGACTGTGAGTTCATTGAAGACCTCACTGCCAATACTAGTTTTGTTTTGCAGCCAAAATCACCACATTCACCCCCTCACAAAAAGATCGGTAGCAATGTACTAACCTTTCTAATATATTGAGCTTCTCGTTTTAGAAGATGTATATTTTCACTAACTATATAGCTACTTAATTTTTGTTACCATCTCTAGATGCAACACGTAAGTGGTTCTGGATTTGCACTTCTGTTACTGCTGCTCTACTGTTAGTGTTGTGGGAACCTAATTAATTCGTAAACCTAGGTCAAATAATTCCTTCCATTTGGGGATTATTTGACCTAATTAGGAATTATTCAATTTAATTGGGGGTTACCCAATTAAATAGAATGTTACCTAATTAGGTTGAGGATTGATCTGATTCCTACGAATATTCTCAATTAATGGAGGAGTTACCTAATTAAATTAGGTATTGATTTGATTGCTATCCTGATTAGGGATTTGATTTAAATCAAATAAATCAAATCCCTAATTAGTCAAATCTCGCCAAATTGGGGAGGAATAATTCCCTTCCATCTACAGAATTATTCCTCTGAAACCCTAGCTCCCGAGACCTCTATAAAAGGATGGCCACATACAAGGGTTGAGGTACGTCTAAAATTACTACCAAATCTCTGCAGAAATTATTTCTCACAAACCCTAGCCGCTACTCTCTCTCTCCCTTTTACACAAGGCTCCGGCCACCACTCACGGCTCCGGCTACCCGGTTTTTACCACACATACATATTCTCGTACCCTATTTTAGCTATCGTTTATCTTCAGATCGATTGAACTGACTTAGGCATCGGAGGGCCTTTGGCCAACACCCCCCGGTTGTAGTCCTCTTATTGCTATTCGTTTTGTAGGGAGAAAGAGGGGCGGAGAAGACGAAGGAATCTTTTAACCGAATATTCCCGTGGGAGGAAATTTGCTCCCACAAGTGTGGTTTTGCATCTTGTGCTATCGACTAAGAAGGAGAAAACTTATACTTTCGTCAGGTAAATGATTTGAGAATAATGTGCGCACTTGTTAGCCAAAATTTCAAATCTTTGATCATCATTGCCCCAATAATTGAAATTTAACTTTCTACACTAATTCAAATAGGCAAGATTAACAGGGCAAAGATTCAAATGAATTGCTTGTGTTAATGTATGCATTTTGAGTATTTCTTTTGGCTTCCCTTGACAATTTTGTAATAGAATTTTTATTGTTTTTATCAAGCTCAAGTTTAGATTAAGAATAGCTTCTCTAGGTGTTCTTAACTAACATCTATCCTATGGAGGCTCATGCAATCTGACAAAGGTAAATTGTGCATTGCATCATTGCATTAAATTGATTTCATAAAATGATGACTAGTAATCTGTTTCTTGTATGACTAGTCATCCTTGCTCTGTAGGATTTCCAGCTAGATAACCAATCTTTTTGTCCTATTCTCTCTTCTCTCTTTGCTGCCATGTGTCGATTCTAACCTAGGAATTTTGGTGTAAAAGGAAACCAATTATTCATTTGGCAGCCGTCACTTTTGTAGGCAAGTTTTGGAAAGTTTCTTTGTAAACTTTCGCTTCTTCCTCAAGAGCCATCTTCATATTTTTCATCTTTGAGTTTTCCAAATTGTTTCTTTTTGAAAACTGCATTTGAAAAATGAAAATCTGCATCTAGCTAATTAAAACACTCTCTCATTTATATCTAGGTCAGATTCAAGATTGATTTCTTCAAGAGTATGGTTTCTTGAAGAAATTGGTCATTCTCCTTTGAATCCAAATTTTGGTTTCAGTCTAAGTTAGAGCTTGCAAGCTAGTGTCATGGGATGAAAGAGCTGGAGAAGGAGCTGCCATTGCCATGAAGAACTGAGCTTGAAGCTTTGCTAAGTTGGAGAAGAAGATTGCACAAAGGAGGTATAGCTCATCTTCCTAAATAGATCTAGGTTTTTCTTGAGCTTGCTTGTGTTCCTTTGTAAGAATCTTTTTCTACTTAGTGGATTGCCTGGTCGGTTGATGATCCCCAGTTTTTCCTAATGGTGGGTTTCTGGGTGAACAAAATTCTGGTTTGCAAATCTGAATTTTCTGGGTTTGTGTTCTTGACAGTTGACTAGTCATCACATGTATTTCTGGGTTCGTGTTCTTGCAGTTGACTAGTCATCTTTTTCTGATGTCTGATGCTTACTTGATTATGATGCTTTCACAAATTTCACCATAGTTGTTGCTAGCACAGGGGATGCCTAGATTGACGGATCCTTCTGAGTGCCTAGGTTGTCAATAGTAATTCTCTAGGCTTGCAGGTACATAATGATATGCTCTGTGTATGTTCTTGATTGTGATTATTCATGTCTGACAGTTGACTAGTCATAAGAGTATTGGTCAAGGTCTAAAGTGTGTGAAGTTTGTTGTGTTTTTTGTTTGAGTGTCATTTAATTTACCCATCGTCACCTAAGTGCCAATTTCAGCTTGACTTCGTGAAATCTAAGAGACCTACTCACCATGTTAATGGGCTTCAAAATGATGACGGAAACATAAGTATCCATGATTTGATCATATTTAGCTATGCATTTGTCTTGCTGCTCAATATGCTTCTGTACGTTTCTTCTGCAGACATGGGAATTATGGAAAGAAGGTGCAGGGTTGCAGTTGATGGATCCAAAACTAGGTGATTCATGTAATGGTGATCAACTGTTGCGATGCATTCATGTTGGTCTACTCTGCGTGGAGGAACATGCAGCCGATCGGCCCACTATGCAAGATGTCGTTTCTAGTTGACAAATGAAAATATGTCACTGCCTGTACCTACAAAACCAGCATTTTGCACAGAAAGAATTGTGGTCACGACTGGCATAGCTGGAAAGGGACCAGAACTTGTATCAATAAATGGGCTGTCCATTTCCAATTTGGATGGACGTTAACACCTTAGACATAGTCCTCATATATATATATATATATATATATATATGGGTTAAAGAAAACAAAATTTTGGGCCAATTTTTTTTGAAAACGAACGTCTTAGGGACTAGGGATTTAAGGCCACTTTATTTATTTATTTTTAGCCTAATGTATTAACAATATTCACATAAAAATCGTTATATCCACAATAAGTATGTTATGAATAGCATAGGCACATATATAATTATAGATATAAAATTATAAAATTTATTGAGTAAAAGGGAAAAGAAGAAGAAGAATCAGAAAATTTGGACAGAAATGAAGCTGATTTGGTCTCCTGAGAATGCAACCAAGGCCTACATGGACACTGTTCGATCTGTAAGCAATTCTTTCTCGAAAAGTTTCTTGCTTTAGTTGATTTCGTGCCGTATGAATTTAATTTCTTTGGTTTCTTTTGTTTTCTTGATTTTTATGATCTGGGTTTTGTCTGCAGTGTGAGGTTTTTCATGAATCTGGGGTTGCAGAGCTTGGCTGCCTGGTGGAACGCAGAGTTCATCATTGAGATGTGGTCACCAGGAGGGGTCACTGCAACAAGCATTGGGCTTGAAATCGCCAGCTGCCACAGGTGCTGTCCGCACGTGTGTGTGGTACCAGCTGAGCAGTCAATAGCAGAATTTGTGACAGCAATGAAAAAGGCAGAGATGACACCAGAGGTTCTTGTTGGGAAGCCAGAGGAGATGATGGCCGGGCTTGTGGGGATAGATTTTCTGGTTGTGGATTCTAAGCGCAAAGACTTTGCAAGGGTTTTGAGGCAGGCAAGGTTGAGCCCTAGGGGTGCAGTTTTTGTGTGCAAGAATGCCGATTCAAGAAGTGCTTCTAGTTTCAGATGGAGAAGTGTTGTGGATTGTGGGTCAAGACATGTATACAAGTTTAAGATCACCAAACTAGAAAGATTAAAACAAAAAAATTGGATCAAGACGTCTTGACCCACAATCCAGAACACTTCTCCATCTGAAACTAGAAGCATTTCTTGAATTGGCATTCTTGCACACCAAAACTGCACCCCTAGTGCTCAGTTTTGCCTGCCTAAAAACCCTAGCAATGTCTTTGTGCTTAGAATCCACAACCAGAATATCTATCCCCACAAGCCCGGCCATGACCTCCTCTGGCTCCCCAACAAGAACCTCTGGCGCCATCCCTGCCTCTTTCATTGCCGGCACAAATATTCTGCCCTTGACTGCTCATCTGGGACATGTGACGTGCGCATGCATCTGTGGTGGCTGGCGATTTCAAGCACAATGCTGGTTGCAGTGACCCCTCCTTGTGACCACGTCTCAACGATGAACTCTGCGTTCCACCAGGCGGCCAAGCTCTGCACCCCAGATTCATGAAAAACCTCACACTGCAAACAAAACCCAGATCATAAAAATCAAGAAAAACAAATGAAACCCAAGAAATTAAATTCATACGGCATGAAATCAACTAAAGCAAGAAACTTTTCAAGAAAGAATTGCTTACAGATCAAACGGTGTCGATGTTGGCCTTGGTTGCATTCTCCGGAGACCAAATCAGCTTCGTTTGTGTCCAAATTCTCCTTCTGATTCTTCTTCTTCTTTTCGCTTTCGCTCAATATATGTGAGCACAGTGAATAGCTATATTCGTATAGTAATCGCCACAGGCACATATATAACTATATATATAATTTCACATAGGTTCATACCGATGGTTATTGGTACATTAAAAAATGATGGAAAAATTACTCGCTAGATTATATGAAAAGGGCATTTTAGGAATATAAAAAATTCGAACTTGCTGACTCATCATGTAATATAAGGAAATTTGATGAGTTGAAGTTGCTGAACATAAAGTGAACATATGCATTAAGATCATTTAATTTGAAACAAACGCATTTACAATCCGGGTTTGGAAAATAATAAAAAGGCTGAGTTTCGGGTCAATCAACTAACCCATTAAAATACTTATATAACCCCTTTATTAAACGCGTCATGTCAACCAGTGTAATACCCGCCAACCTGCTAAAAATAAATGGAAAAAGTGACCTTTCAACCAGTGTAATACCCACCAACCTGCTAAAAATAAATGAAAAAAGTGACCTTAGTGCAAATAGAAGGGGATTCAAACCCTTACCACTTCCATTCATCTTCTAGCACCTTATCCAACATGTTGTTGATTACTTTGTGATTATATGCTACAACATTTAATATTTATACTCTATACAAGCTATTTTTTCAAAGAAGTAGAATTTCACATGTATATTGTTTGATATTTATATTTGTGAAACCCCGTATTTATAAAATTATATATTTTGAAGATTTAATATTTTTCTTTTTAGTTTATAAATTATATATATATATAGAGCTTCAGTTGAGGGATCCCTCAACATCCTTGTAGGGTCCACTCTGTATTGTATTTCACTAATCTAAACCATATATTTTTAGATACTCATTCAAATATCATCTCTACAAAAAAATCACTTGAATCCAATATCATTTGACCACACAATTGAATTATTGAAATTTTAGTACTTTCTTGAAGCACCATGTTCATTGATGTAGGACTCAATTGGATATCGAAACGGTTTCCGATCTGTCTAATTTTTTGCAAGGATGATTTATGAATGTAGACTTAAAAAATGGATTGTTTGGATTGTTGGAAAAAAAATTCATAGGCTATCTTAAAAGGTGTCCATCAAATAATTTTATTTGAGGGATCCCTCAATAGAAGGAGACTGTATATATATAAGAACCCATATTATTTGCATGGCAGTGTGCACGTTCAAGTCCATCTTAGTATATTTTGGTAGATATTTAAGTTGAGTGATAGAATTGGACAAACCTATCTTATTATAAGTTATATGTATTATATTGAAAACTTAGGAGTTGAGGCTTAAAATATATATTTGGTAAGAAGCTTGAGGCGAACTTATTAGCATAAGGTGTTGGATCAAGAGTATTGTAGCATCAGGTGGACTTATTTGGTGATAGCCTCAAGTTGTTGTTATCCTATATTGTTGCTGTTTGTGCAATATTCTCTCGGGAGAATATTCGTTTTGTGGATTCTTCAACTTTTGGTCTTCCTTTTCCCTCTTTCTCTGTTCTTGTAAAAAAGATCGGAGTAAACAGATCACACCTAGGGGGTCATGTCAAAGACACTTCACTTATCTCTATATTACTTGTGTGGATTGTGCGCTTGCAATAATTTCATAACACAGTGAATTGTGATCTTTCATGACAAAATGTCATCGGGACAGACCTTTGGCAAATTTTATCTTTCTCAACAAATTTCGCAAGGATATAGATCTTTCCAACAAAATTTCGCCGGGAATACGGCGATCAAAAGAGAATTTTGATCTTTCCAACAAAAGTTCGGCGGGATTGCAGAGGATTATGTTTATCTCATTTTATCTCTTTTACTGCCACTTTCTTTTTAGTGTTTCTTTTTCCCCACAAAAACCAAAATTTCCACACGTGATAATCACGCTCGCCTCCCTCCTTGCCACTTTCTTTTTACTGCCTCTTTGTATAACATACTTTTGTTTCTGTTTCCCCGGCTAAACATTTGTATAACATATTTAGAGAAGTGCTGGAACTCACAATGTAGTAGATACAAACAAGCGGAACACAATTGCCGCTGCTATTCGGCAACAAAATCCTACTATTGTTGTTGCATGCATGGAGTGTCCTCTTAGCCGGCTTGGCTATTGGAGTATACTAAAATCAAGCTTATAACTCTCAAATTTATAAATTTTTATCTTGGTTTAGTTCCCACCCAAGTTGATCAGGAGTTTCAACGCTTCTCTCTCTCTCTCTCTCTCTCTCTCTCTCTCTCTCTCTCTCTCTCTCTCTCTCTGTGTGTGTTCACCTAACCTAACCCTCCTGTGAGCTCATTGACTCGTTTTTTCTTTCAGGCTTTGGAACATATGATTTCCAGCTTGAAAATTTGACGGGTTCTAAATATGTAGTTCATTTACAAGGCAAAGTGATGAGGTTCTTTTATTTCTATATCCTTGCAATTTTTTATTTTCTTTGTACACCTTTGTCCAACAGAAGAGGAGAAAAGACAGAGGCAGCTGGTTGGATGGTGAAGTGCTTCACTATGTTGATCATTTTTGCATCCCTGTGGACTTTTCATGACGCAACAGACACAATGAAACAAGGGGACACTCTCAATTCCACAAGTTCCTTATTTTCATCATCAGAGAAGTTCACTTTGGGTTTTACTGTAAAAACTATCGACGGCTCAGATTCCAGCTTTCTTTCTATCATGCGCTTTAAACATTATACAAACATAGCTTGGATTGCGAACCCGGACTCACCTATTTCATCCTCCTCTTCCCCACTTCTTACCTTGGACACCAATAACACGTTGAAAATTACTCACCAAGGTGGCGATCCTTTTGTCCTTTCCACTGCTACACAAACTAATGACACTAGTACTAGTGTTGTGGCTACCCTTTTGGATTCAGGCAACTTCGTCCTGCAAGAAGTGGGCTCTGTCAATGGATCAACGATCCGGGTGTTTTGGCAAAGTTTTGATCATCCACTAGACACAGTTTTACCAGACATGAAATTGGGTGTTGACCATATAAATGGCCACATTTGGTCTCTTTTATCGCGTGGATCATCTAGGGACAACTGGATGTCCCCAGGGCCTTTCAGCCTTGATTGGGACCCAAATGGACACCAATTGAAAATCAAGAAAGATGGGGTGGTTTATTGGACGAGCGGGATCTTTTCTGATGGGAGATTTGAATTTATTTTGCCTGATGTGTCCAAGAAGAGGTACAATTTTAGCATTGTTTCAAATCAAAATGAAGACTACCTCTCTTACACTAGTAAAAATGATCCAAGTGATCCTGAGCCAGAATGGGTTTTGTGGGAGTCAAATTCCTCCCACGGGAATATTCGCCTAAAGATTCCTTCGTCTTCTCCGCCTCTCTTTCTCCCTGCAAAACGAATAGCAATAAGAGGACCACACCCGAGGGGTGTTGGCCAAAGGCCCTCCGATGCCTAAATTAGTTCAATCGATTTAGGGCAAAAAACCAATAGCTAAATAGGGTACGGAGTTTATATGTGAAAGAGGGAGAGAAAGGAGGTGACTAGGGTTTCTCAAAGATAATTTCTGCAGAGTTTCAGTAGGAGTTTAGACGTACCTTCACCCTTGTGTGTAGCTAGGTATTTTATAGGAGTCTCAGGAGCTAGGGTTTCAGAGGAATAATTCCGTAGATGGAAGGGAATTATTCCTCCCCGATTTGGCGAGATTTGACTAATTAGGGATTTGATTTATTTGATTTAAATCAAATCCCTAATCAGGATAGCAATCAAATCAATACCTAATTTAATTAGGTAACTCCTCCATTAATTGAGAGTATTCGTAGGAATCAAATCAATCCTCAACCTAATTAGGTAACATTCTATTTAATTGGGTGACCCCCAATTAAATTGAATAATTCCCAATTAGGTCAAATAATCCCCAAATGGAAGGAATTATTTGACCTAGGGTTACGAATTAATTCGGTTCCCACAAATGCCCCCCAGCTTCTGCATGGCGCGTGGTGGCATGTAGGAGGTGTAAATTATCTGTTGGGCTGTCCAGCTGTAACTGGGCTTCCTTCAGTGAGTTGGACTCATTTTGTAGATTGGGTTCCCAATTGGAGTGAGCTTTTGACTGTTCTTGGAGTTGGGTTCCCAGTAGGAATGGGCTTGCGATTCCTTCTTGACCTAGGATGCCCAACCTGTGTAAATGTAGGGCTTCTCTTCACTCTTCTTCACATCGCAAACTTAACTTCTCTACTTTCTAGCTTGAGAGAGATCTTGGAGAATTTGTACTGCTTGTCGAAGAGAGGAGTCGCCGTGCATCCAAAGGTAAGTCGAGCACGTATATTTCTTTTTCTTCGTCTTTTCTTCTTTTTTGCTGCGAAGGCTAGCTGGGGGAAGTCCGGCTAGTTGTCGTCGTGACAGGCTATGGCTGATAGTGGGCGGCAGTCGTGGTAGAGCAGGTGCGCGCAGGTGGACCAGCTATTGCCTATCGTCGCAGGTCTGGGCTGAAGCATGCTTGGCCTCATGCGTTGCGGGCCTGTCAGCTGGGCAAGTATCGGGAGGAAGTTGGTGGTCTGCCCCCTGCCCAGGATGTTGAGAGATGGAAGCAGAATGGTCCAGATTCTGATGATCTGCCCAAAGTGAGGCTGACGTCAAGTCTTCTAGAAATGGAGTTGCGACTTCGCGTGCGAATGATGTGTCTCTGTTGAGGATGAAGCCAAAGTCCAATTCTGCTGGGAAGACTCAAGTGGGGTTTGTTCCATCATCATCCGAGCATCCTGCTGACAAGCTTGAAAATCATGATCTGCTTCGTGAGGTAGTTCGCGCCCGATCCCGTTCTACCGAGCGTCAAAGAGATGCAGATATTCCTCTTCGTAGTTCGAGTCGTCTGCATCAGTCAAAGGATGGAGATCGAAGCGGGAGGCCTGCTCATGGCTCGGTTGTTGAGACACGGGCAGTCAAGGGTGGAGTTGATTCTGCCTCATGGACTTCTTCGGAGGCGAGGTTGGCAGAGTCTAAGAGGATGAGAGAGTCATCTGGCCGGGCGAAGGGTTCTTCTGCAACGTCAGCTGTTGGTCCCAAGGTTGACAAGCCCAACCCCACAGGAGGTGCATGCGTGTCTAATCTGCTCAAGACGAACTTTCTGTCAAGCTCGTCCACTTGTGCTGAATTGGTTAACCATGTCCGCCAGGTCGGCGAACTTGGCACCCTCTCGAGTCTTTCCTTGGAAAAACAAAGGGAAGCGACACTCCATTTGCTTCCGTCTTGAGCGCAAGAATGTTGACGTCTCACTTGGTTATGACAAGCTTCTTGCTAAGTTTGGCGCCTATAACAAGTCTGCATTAGAGATGGAGACATTGAGATGCTCTGTTCTGACTTGCTCCATTTGCAAAGTGAGCAGGTTAATGCTGTGCACATGGCAGGAGCTGAAGAGCAGGCAGCCGAAGAGGATGAAGCAGAGGAGGATGCAGCAGATGAGGTAGTGGCAGACGTCGCGGATCAAGCAGGTGGAGCTGCTGAGAACGTGGCTGATCAAGCGGATGCCGAAGAGGTTGTAGATCAGGGATCTCCTGCTGGAGTCCCAAAGTAAATGAAGACTCCTTTATTTCTTTTCACCTTGTGGTCTGCTTTCTTGTTTAGAATAATTGGCCTTATTCAACCATCTTCCTTTTGTTGAACTTGGCTGGTTGGTCAGCTTGCTATGGAAATTTCAGTTATTTTTTCAACTTCAATTGGCATATTGACTTGTGGACTGCTTGAGTAACCAGCCTGTATTTTGATTGCGCATCTTCTTTTGGAGATTTTATGATTGCCAGGGTCCCTTTTAAGGGACTCCGTGAGTGTTCTGCGCATCCCGTAAGATGTTTTCCCTTAGGAAATTGGCGAGGGCCAGGGTCCCCCTTGAGGGACTCCGGGCGTAGAAAATTGGCGAGGGCCAGGGTCCCCCTTAAGGGACTCCAGGCGTGTTATGCTTCCGTAAGATGTTTTCCCTTAGGAAATTGGCGAGGACCAGGGTCCCCCTTGAGGGACTCCGGGCGTGTTCTGCATACCCCGTAGGATGTTTTGGTCGTTGCCCTGCGTCTCCCGAAGGACGCTGCTTATGGACAACTATGTGACTATCCTGCCTCCCTTAGGAAACGGATAGGAACCTAGATACCTCCCTTAGGAAATTCCTGGCGCACCCTGCGTCTCCCTTAGGACGTCTCCCTTAGGACGCTTCTTATGGGCTGCGTCTCCCGAAGGACGCTTTGGTCGTCGCCCTGCGTCTCCCGAAGGACGCTGCTTATGGGCAACTGTGTGACTATCCTGCCTCCCTTAGGAAACGGATAGGAACCTGGATACCTCCCTTAGGAAATTCCTGGCGCACCCTGCGTCTCCCTTAGGACGCTTCTTATGGGCTTGCGTCTCCCGAAAGACGCTTTGGTCGTCGCCCTGCGTCTCCCGAAGGACGCTGCTTATGGGCAACTGTATGGCTATCCTGCCTCCCTTAGGAAATGGATAGGAACCTGGATACCTCCCTTAGGAAATTCCTGGCGCACCCTGCGTCTCCCTTAGGACGCTTCTTATGGGCTGCGTCTCCCGAAGGACGCTTTGGTCGTCGCCCTGCGTCTCCCGAAGGACGCTGCTTATGGGCAACTGTCTTTTGTTGTGGCACATTCTGAAATTTGCAGTAGATGGTTCTCTTCTTCAGAAATGTGCAGGGCTCAGTCATCTGCTTGTCGATGAATTGTGAGCTATTGTCGGTAACTGGTGGTTGTGGGCAGCCAAATCGGCAGATGATGTTTCTCCAGATGAATCGTTCCACATCGGCTTCTCTAGTAGAGGATAGAGCATCGGCCTCGATCCATTTAGTAAAGTAGTCGGTGGCAACGATCATCATGTCCTTCTTGGCGGGCGTCGGTGGCAAGAGACCCACTAGGTCAATGACCCATTGCATGAATGGCCATGGATTGTTTTGCGAATGGTAGACTTCGGCAGGCAGGTTAGGAATTGGCTTGTATCGCTGGCAGCGATCACATTTCTCGACATATTTGATGGAGTAGTAGCGCATGGTAGGCCAGAAGTAGCCTATGTTTAGAGCCTTCTGGGCTAGTGATCTGCCCCCAGAGTGGTTGCCACACTCGCCGTCGTGAATTTTGCAAAGGACCTCGAGTGTTTGAGGGTACTTTATGCAGGTAAGATGAGGGCCGGAGTATGATCTGCGGACGAGCTTGTTGCCGTGCATGTAGTATCTCGCGGCCTTCTGCTGGACTTTTCTAGCTTCGGATTTGTTCATTGGTAGATTTCCATTCATCAGGTAGTCGATGATGGGGTCTTGCCAGCTGGGGTCCTCGTCAATCTGCATTGCGTCGATTGGCTCTATTTCTTCAATGCTTGGTCGGTCAAGGTGTTTGACCGGGATGGAGCGTCTGAATTGGGTATCCAGCGCCGATCCTAGGCTTGCCAGTGCGTCCGCATGCGCGTTCTCTGCCCGAGGCACTTGTTGGATGGTGAAGGTAGGAAACGCCTTCAATAGCTCTTGGACTTTGTCAAGGTACAAGATCATCCTTGGATGTTTTGCCATGTATTCACCTGAGGCTTGATTCGTGATCAACTAGGAATCTGAGTAGATGGCTAGCTTCTTGATCGCTAGCTCCTTTGCCAAGCGCAGACCAGCGAGCAATGCCTCGTATTCTGCCTCGTTGTTTGAGGCTGGGAAACCAAGCCTGATGGCCTGCTCCAATAGGGTCCCATCTGGGGTGATGATGACGACACCTGCTCCCGCTCCTTTTTGGTTTGACGCTCCGTCTACGCGCAATTGCCACATGTCTGTGGGTTGGCCAGGTTCAGCGGATGTGCCATTTGTTTTTGAACTTTCCTTCTTATGGTTGACCAGCTTCGCTTCTTCGGCTGACGAGGTGAATTCTGCCACAAAGTCTGCTAGAGCCTAAGCTTTTATTGCAGTCTTTGGCCGGTAGAAGAGGTCGTACTGGCTTAGTTCTATAGCCCATTTCATTAGTCGCTGGGAAGCGTCGGGGCTGTGAAGTATTGATCTCAAAGGAAAGTCGGTCATGACGATGACTCGGTGAGCTTGGTAGTAGGGTCGTAACTTTCTCGCGGAAACTACAAGCGCCAAAAATGAGCTTTTCCAATTTCAGGTAGCGAGTCTCTGCATCGAGGAGAGCTTTTGACGTGTAGAATATCGGATGTTGGGCCCCTAGTTCTTCTCGAATGAGAGCTGAGCTAACGGCCGAGTTGGACACTGCCAGGTATACGAACAAGTCTTCGCCTGGGACTGGTTTTGAGAGCAGGGGAGGTGAAGTGAGGTAAGTCTTCAGATTCTGAAAAGCTACTTCGCACTCCTCATCCCACTTATCTCTTTGTCCTTTTTTCAAAGCTTTGAAAAATGGTCTGCACTTGTCGGTAGATCTCGAGAGGAATCGGTTGAGGGCCGCTGCTCTGCCCGTCAGACTTTGTATTTCCTTCATTGTGGAAGGCGACTTCATCTCGAGAATGGCCTTGATTTGTCGTGGGTGTGCCTCGATACCTCGTTGCGTGACTAGGTACCCTAGGAATCGGCCGGACGATACGCCGAACATGCATTTACTTGGATTCAACTTCATGCGATACTGGCGTAGCAAGCTGAATGCCTCGGCGAGGTTTTTGATGTGATCTGCACGTTTTGGGGCTTTGACCAGCATGTCGTCTACGTAGACTTCCATAGTCTTGCCGATCTGCTCCTTGAAGATTTTATTCACGAGCCTTTGGTATGTTGCTCCGGCGTTCTTTAGCCCAAAGGGCATGACTTTGTAGCAGTAAGTCCCTCTCTCGATGATGAAAGAAGTTTTCGCCTTGTCATCCTCGTGCATCATGATTTGATTGTAGCCGGAGTAGGCGTCCATGAAGCTGAGCAGCTGATTGCCGGAGGTGGAATCCACGAGTTGGTCGATTCTCGGCAATGGGAAGTTGTCTTTAGGACATGCCTTGTTGAGGTCAGTGTAGTCAACGCAAACTCTCCATTTGCCCTTTTCTTGTTTCGCCACCAAAACAACGTTGGCCAACCACTCCGAGTAGGAGACCTCTTCAATGAAGCCGGCTGCTAGAAGTTTGTCGATCTCGGCTTCAATGATTGTGACCCGCTCTGGGGCGAAGTTGCGTCTCTTCTGTGCCACTGGCTTGCTGGCAGGGTTGACGTGGAGGCGATGGCAGATGATGTTTGGGTCGATGCCTGGCATGTATGACGGCGACCATGCGAACATGTCCTTGTTGTTCTGGAGGAAGGTGGTCAACTCCACCTTCTCATCTGGGCTTAGGCGCGAGCCGATCCGCGCTTTTCTGTCTGGCTGGTCAGGATCCAAGGGTATTAGCTCGACGTCCTCTTCGGGTTTCCATCCTTCTTCAGGAGAGACCGCCGGACGGATTTCCTCGACTTGGTCCTGATGCTTTGATTGCTATAAGGGGATAGCTATCCCCTTCCCCTTCTGGCTTGCTCGGTTGCTAGGAACGGGGTCTGGTTGTTCTGCTCCCTCCAGATCTGCTTGATTCACAGGGAGGAACTGTGTTGGCTTGCTTTTCTTCAGCCCTTGAGCTGAGCATTTCCTCGCCATTGCCTGGTCGTTGTTGATCTGGCCGACACCTCCCCCAGGAATTGGGTAGCGGATTTTCTGATGAATGGCGGAGGTGATGGCGTTGATCTTACCAATCCATGGTCTGCCCAGAATGCCATTGTAGGGTGAGACTTCATCAATGAACATGAATGTTTGTGAGCTGATTACAAGTGGGGAGTAGACGTCGAGATCTATGGTGCCCACGGTAACCGTCGTCGCGCCATTGAAGCCAGTCAGCGACCTGGCTGATTTGTTGATCTTTGCTTCCAAGCCCATCTGCTGAATGACAGTCAACTGCAGGATATTGGCTGCGCTACCTTCGTCCACATGGATTCGGTCGACCATGGCCTGAGCGATTTGAATGCTAACGACAAGGGCGTCGTTGTGTGGCATGTCGAGGCCGATCAGATCTTTCTTCTGGAAGCCGATCACTGGGTTGTCTTCCGCCGGTGGAAGGTCGGTCGAGACTTGGGAGACCATAGTGGCCTGTTTGATCTTCCTGCTTAGTAGACTTCTTTGCGGCGATTCGATCGTCATCCCAGAGCGCATAGCATTCCGTGGTTGCGAAGACCTCTGCCAGAGTCTGGCTGGGAGCGATAGTCAGCTCGCAGTATAAGTCGTGTTCAACTGGAAGGCCTTTCTTGAAAGCAGAGGACGCGATCCGGTCGTCACATCCTACGATGTTAGCCTTTTCTGCTTTGAATCTCTTGATGTAGTCTCGAAGGGATTCGTCGGACTTCTTGCGTAGGTTGAACAGGTGGTCGGGGTTCTTCTTGATTGTCCGGTAAGACGTGTATTCTTTTGCGAAGACGTATGCCAGCTCCTTGAAGCTGTTGATCGACCCGGATGGTAGGGTGTTGAACCAGTCCTGAGTTGCTCCCCGCAGGGTCATCACAAACACCTTGCACATCAATGCGTCGTCGGCCTTGTGGAGGATCATGACACTTTTGAAGTGTTTTAGGTGGCTCTCGGGATCGGAGTCTCCATTGAAGGGCGTAAACGAAGGCGTAGAGAACCGCTTCGGGGGAGCCGCCTGCTCAATTTCGACAGTGAAAGGCGTGGAGTTCGCTTGGTCCATCTCCTTGCGTAGGGCATCGCCAAAGTTCCCGCTGGCTTTCAAGTCTCGAAGTTGGTCATTCACAAGCTTCTTGACGTCTTCTGCACGCATTGCTGGTTGGACATGTTGGCGACCCTCGTGATTCGGGCGACACTGACTGACCTCCTCGTTGATTCGCAAGGTTCGAGCTTCTCGGCTGTGTTGCCTAGGCGGCGTGTTGGTGGACTGCGCTTGTGAGTGATTCTCCGTAGCTTGTCGACGAGAATCGGTCCTTCAAGAGTGAGCAGCGGAGCGCCTTTCCTCGCGGTTCTCACTGTGAAGGTTGTCAGGTTGACCTCCTTAGGAGCCTAACCTTTGAAGAATGTTCCTCGACGAGTGAACAGCAGAGCGCCTTTCTTCACGATCCTCATTGCGATGGTCGTCGGGTTGATCTCCCTGGGAACCTAGCCCTTGAGGAGCATTCCTCTGCGGGCCTAGGTGGTCGCGGACAAGGAGTCGTGGGCCCTGCCTTCCACGCACGTTGCTATGAGTGTGGCTTGCGGATGCTTGTGACACGTTGGCGAGCTGATCACGTTGTTGTCCCTCTCCTTGTCTGCTCGTGCCTGCTTGACCTGCTCGGCGCCCGTTGATCTGCCTATTGGCGCAGTCGTCCACCCTTCTCTCTTCGCCCAGTGGTCCAAGGCCAAGGTTTTGAGCTAGATTGATTTGGTTGAGGAGCTGCCTCATCAAATTGTTTTGGTCGTCCATTCTCAGAGCTAGCTGGTCAACTCTCAAATTGAGGTCTGCTTGACTTCGTGGATCGGGAGGAGAGAAGTGTGTGGAGCCCAACTGCATACGGGCTAGGGTTTCATTGGAGGTGTATGCGGGAGCGTGCGTCGAGCGCGGATGCAATGAAGGGAATGGGTGAAGTTGTTCCAAGACCGGGCCTAAGTCGACGGTGGTGACGAGTCCACTTTGATGGGAGGTTCCACCATGCTCGGCGGTGGTGCCATGAGGATGGCTAGACTCGGCCACGGGGCCTTGGGTTGACATGGTGACGTTGAGGTAGCCGTGATAGGAGGTTGCAAGCCTCGCTTGAAGGACCATGCGTCAGGCTGACCGACGGATCGTGGATCAGGTTGACCGGAGAATCGTTGATCGGGTGGACCAAGGACTCATAGGTTGGTCACCAAGTCGTTTGGTATTTTCCTGATCATTAGTGATAAATGTAATTAGTGGGCATAATAAAAGTATGATTATATCCCAACTATAATATCACTCATGCCTTGATAAATAATAAAATTATTAAATAAGGCATGTTTATAATTCTGTATAAAATATTAACTGTTAATATTTATTAAGAATAAACACTAATTCAAAATAAATATTAAATACCAATACTTATTAGGAAAGTGTATTAATTCAAAATAAAACATTAAACGTTAACATTATCAAATAAGGCATGTGTAATGATCCAAAATAAAATATTAATTGTTAATATTTATTAAGAATAAACACTAATTCAAAATAAATATTAAATACTAATATTTACTCAGAAAATGCATTTATTCAAAATTCAATATCAAATATTAATATTATTATTTGGAAATCAGGAGAGGGAGAGAAACTGTCCCTGTGCGTGACCCCTCCGTTTTGCGGTGACATGGGCTGGCTGTTCCAGCGCGTGCTGCGCAGTTTCCAGCAACGGCGGGACTAGTTGTCCCATGAATCTCCAAGTCCCGAGTCCTCCAGTTCCGGTAGTGGCTGCAGCGTCGCGAGTAAGCGAGCGGAACAGTGTCTTCGAAGCTCGGCAGTTCCGGCAGAACCACAGTCAGCGCGCCGACCAGTTTCCTGATTGCGAATGGTGTCGTCTTGGCTGGGTTTTGCAAACCAGAGGCCGGTGAGTTAGCTGGTGTTGGCAGTGGTGTAAAGCGACACCAGGAAGATCCCCATCCATGCTGGGTCGTGGCTGTCATCTTCTCCAAAGCCTCGTCGATGAGGTTCCTAGCGTCTGGTCATGGAGTTTTCCGTCGGCATCTGCAATTTGGACACCCACGAGTGCGATGGTGTTGTCCGTGTGGCTAGGCGACGAGCGGAAGTCGTCGACTCATGAATGGCAGCTGCTGGAGAATTTCTCCGATCGCACCTGGGTTGCCTCCATGGCGGCTAGTGACGGCACGGGCCCCTGGGCTCGGAGGTCGAAGACCGGTGTTCATGGTGGAATAGGCTGCGTCGTGAGTGGTGGCAGCGGTGGTCGACGCAAGCGACGGAGCAGGCTGTTGTTTTCTCCATTTTTTCCCCCTCTGTGTCCAGGCGAAAGGTTGTTTTTTTTTTTTATAAACAGAGAGGAAAATGGCCCTTGGGTGCCTAGAGAAAATTTTGCCAACACACAATTCACCATGTTTTTCGCAGTGGGGCCTTTCACCATGGTGATTTGAGGGTTTTGGATGAAACCGATGATGGAAAGGAAACGGATTTCCCTTTATTTGGATTCGAGAGCATCGCATTGAGTATATCTCGAACCTCTCAATGAAAGCACCAATTTGTGGGAGTCAAATTCCTCCCACGGGAATATTCGCCTAAAGATTCCTTCGTCTTCTCCGCCTCTCTTTCTCCCTGCAAAACGAATAGCAATAAGAGGACCACACCCGGGGGGTGTTGGCCAAAGGCCCTCCGATGCCTAAATTAGTTCAATCGATTTAGGGCAAAAAACCAATAGCTAAATAGGGTACGGAGTTTATATGTGAAAGAGGGAGAGAAAGGAGGTGACTAGGGTTTCTCAGAGATAATTTCTGCAGAGTTTCAGTAGGAGTTTAGACGTACCTTCACCCTTGTGTGTAGCTAGGTATTTTATAGGAGTCTCAGGAGCTAGGGTTTCAGAGGAATAATTCCGTAGATGGAAGAGAATTATTCCTTCCCGATTTGGCGAGATTTGACTAATTAGGGATTTGATTTATTTGATTTAAATCAAATCCCTAATCAGGATAGCAATCAAATCAATACCTAATTTAATTAGGTAACTCCTCCATTAATTGAGAGTATTCGTAGGAATCAAATCAATCCTCAACCTAATTAGGTAACATTCTATTTAATTGGGTGACCCCCAATTAAATTGAATAATTCCCAATTAGGTCAAATAATCCCCAAATGGAAGGAATTATTTGACCTAGGGTTACGAATTAATTCGGTTCCCACAGGTTCTATCCTCCAGAGGGGATCTTAGAGACTGGGGGGCACACAGTGATGACGATATTATACTTGTAATGAACTGTGATGGCTACAACATTGTTGAAGGGTGCGTGAAAAGGGACCGCCCAAGTGATTGTGTTGAGAAATTTGGTGATGACTTTGAGATAAAAAAAGGTTACTTCAAGATCATCAACTCTAGTAGTATAAATGCTTCAAGACCTGCCAGCTGGATTAGTACCGATACTATTATTAACTGTAAGGCCTCTTGTTGGAGAAATTGTGACTGCCTTGGATTCGACATATCATTTCTAAATCAGACACGATGCGGATTTTGGAGTGTGGACTGTGAGTTCATTGAAGACCTCACCGCCAATACAAGTTTTGTTTTGCAGCCAAAATCATCACCACATTCACCACCTCAGAAAAAGATCGGTAGGTGTCGCTATGTACTAATCTTTCTAATATATTGAGCTTCTCGTTTTAGAATACGTATTCTCACTAACTATATCTCTAGATGCAACACCCACACGTAAGTGGTTCTGGATTGGCACTTGTATTGCTGCAGCTCTGGTGGTAATGTGGTTTTGCATCTTGTGCTATCGACTAAGAAGGACAAAACTTATACTTTCAGCAGGTAAATGCTTTGAGCATAATGTGCGCATCTGTTAGCCAAAATTTCTAATCTTTGATCATCGTTGTCCTAACAATTGAAATTTGAACTTTCAAATAGCCAAGATTAAAGGGGCAAAGATTCAGAACGAATTACTTGACTTCATGAAATCTAAGAGACCTACTCATCATGTGAATGGCCTTCAAAATGATGATGGAAACATAAGGCCTCATGATTTAATCGTATTTAGCTATGCATCTGTCTTGGCTGCCACGAAAAACTTCTCAGAAGAAAACAAACTCGGACAAGGGGGCTTTGGACCTGTTTATAAGGTAACATTTAAAATTATACAAAGTTTTTCTATTTATATTCTGAATAGCCCAGAAATATATTACATAGTTCTTTTCTTTTTGAAACAATTACTAAGAAATATTATGGATGAACAATTCAGGGAAAATTGGTTACGGGACGAGAAATAGCTGTGAAGAGGCTTTCAAAATGTTCTGCACAGGGAACATTGGAGTTTAAGAATGAATTGATACTCATATATGAACTTCAACACACAAACCTTGTTCAGGTTTTTGGATTTTGCATCCATGGTGAAGAGAGGATGTTGATATATGAGTACATGCCAAACAAAAGCTTGGACTACCTTTTATTTGGTTGGCAATTAAGGCTCTCAATCACTTTTAGTAAGTTAGTACTTGATTTCTTCTATTCGAATAATTTCTCTGACATTTCAAGTTGTTTTCGTTGGTATATTTGGACAGATTCAACCAGATCCATGCTACTTGATTGGAAGAAGCGTTTCAGCATAATAGAAGGAATCGCTCAAGGATTGCTTTACTTGCACAAATACTCAAGAATGAGAGTAATTCACAGAGATTTAAAAGCTAGTAACATATTACTTGATGAAAAGATGAAACCAAAAATTTCTGATTTTGGCATGGCACGAATATTTACAGATAATGAACTTGAAGCAAATACTAATAGGGTTGTTGGAACATAGTAAGTAAACCATACATTCTAAATTTTTATCCCTTTCACCACTTTTATTAGATTGCTAAACCGGCATTAATATATACGTATATGAATATATTTCATTTTCATATGATACAGCGGTTACATGTCTCCAGAATATGCTATGGAGGGGATTTTTTCCATAAAATCTGACGTCTATAGTTTTGGGGTGTTAATGCTTGAAATAATAAGTGGCAGGAGAAATAGTAGCTTCTACAATGCTGATCGCGTGCTCAATATAGTAGGATATGTATGTCTTACAAATCAAATTTACGATTAACATTTTCTTTTTTGAGTTGTGATATATCATGAATTTTTTGACAACATAAATGAGTGCAATATTTTTTCAGGCATGGGAGTTATGGAAAGAAGGTGCGGGGCTAGAGCTAATGGATCCAACACTAAAGGATTCATGTCCTGAAGATCAATTGCTAAGATGCATCCATGTTGGTCTGTTATGCGTGGAAGACAATGCAGGTGATCGGCCCACCATGTCAGATGTCATATCTATGTTGACCACTGAAAACATTTCATTGCCATTACCTTCAAGGCCAGCATTCTTCACAAGAAGAAACATAATTGAGACTGATATAATTAGATGGAAGTTACAACTTATATCAATAAATGGCTTGTCTAATTCCATGATTGCAGGGCGATAGAGGATTCCTCTGTTAGCTAATTGATATATATCTGGGTGCCTAAGTAAAAATTCGCTTCCATGATTGCTATAGTACTTTCATTTTATCTTTTTTTTTTTCTTTCAAAAGAGTTCTTTCATTTTATCATCTATAGTACCGAACTACTAAATTTGAATGAATTGGTAAGAAAGAGGTATGAGGCAGGCTTTTAGAGAGAGAACATATTTCATTACTATGAGGGCCCGTTTAGTTCAAAAATTGAACTTCTTAGGAATAAACTTCTCATGTCTAATCCATGAGATGGGAATGAAGGATGTTTATTCCCATGTTTAGGAACGCTGGGAAATGAGGACTAGGAAATGCAATTATTTTTCATTCCCTTGTTTGATTAGTGCAGTAATATGATTGAAACGTTATCAAGTTTCCAACAATACTCTTGATTTTTTTTTGTTATTAAAGGTTATTAATATGAAGAGTTTTTGAAGGGTCAAAAGTGGTATTTAAAAATAATAAGGTGAGCCAAGGGTATGAAATTCCCCTCTACATAGGAAGTCCATGTCCATGAGTCCACGATTGGATTCCCAAGAGCACACTTACCAATTTGAAACTCATTCCCAAACTCCTAAACCTTGATTCAGCCTCCTTATTCTATTCTATTTATAAGTATGTATATATACTATATGTAAGAAGAATCCAGAATTGGTATATCAAATAATATATGTACAGAATTAATAAAAAGCCTTATTTAATCTATGTAGGTTGGGCTTCTACACCTAAGCCTATTCTAAAAAACAACACTGTGCTTGAGCCACTCCAGCCCAAAACGTGGTTCCGCTCTTGAATGTACGGCTGTCAGTGTATGGTGCAGCTTTGGATGCTTGGGTGTCTTGATCAATTGACCTGCTGCTGCTGCTTGGGTCGGGTCGGGTGTCTAGTCATGCTATTACAATTAACCACTCAGCACACCCACAATGCCATCAGTTTAGTGAACACTTGTATTATTGTAGGTGTGTTGAGACGTTGGGATGAGTGATGCTATCACACAGATCTACAATAGATATATTGGACCCCCAAAATTATTTGAAAACACCTTATATTCATGTTTAGGTTCCAAAATTTGGAAAACGAACGTCTTTAGGGACAAGATTTAGGACCACTTTATTTATTTATTTTTAACCTAATGCATTAACAATAGTTTATATACAAATCGTTATATTCACAATAAGTATGTTATAAATAGCGGTATTCGTATATTAATCGCCACAGGCACATATATAATTATAAATCTAAAAATTTCACATAGGTTCATACGGATGGTTATAGGTACACATAATTAAAACATTAAAAGGATGGGAAAATTACTGAGTACATTATACGAAAAGGGCATTTTAGGAATGTATAAAAATCTCGAACTTGCTGACTCATCATGTAATATAAGGAAATTTGATGGAGTTGAACATCAAGTGAACATACTTAATGCATTAAGATCATTTAATTTGAAACAAACACAACTTACAATCCGGATCTGGACAATAATAGAAACCGCCCGCATGACGAAACTCGTGAATTATTTCATCATACTATAAAAATTTATGATTCCTGACAATCTACCTTTTCATATATAGAATGGAAATCAAAAGTGAACAGGCCGAAAAAACAAAAATAGTTAACTCTCAGCAGGCTTGATGAAACAGAAGGCCGAGGAAAACAGAGAGAAGAGAAGGGTTGGAGAGTTTGGTGTGAATTTAATATCAAAGGTTGAAACTTGATATAGGATTGGGTGTGGCTAAACATGTTATGTTTTCCTATTTAGATCAGTGCACTAGATACTAAGTTATATCAGGTTTTGATAAGAGTTTAAATTAAGTTGTACCTTGAGGCCCAAAACCTTGTGAAATAAGGAAGGGTTTTGAGGCCTACTAAGGGGTCCTATTTATTTCTTTTTATGTGTGAACCGATATGGTGGGCTTGGAAGATTAGTCAAGTTGGCCCTCGGTGATGAGTAGAGACAACTTGACGTAGCCCTATATAAGTTTAAGGTCCTGCTCTCATCAGACACGTTCTCTAATCCTATTCTCATCATAAAGAGAGAGTTGAAACAGATTCTGAGAGAGAGCAGAAGTCTTGAGCTATTCATGTTCTTGCTGGGATATCTGCTACTACGGAGTGGATGAATTCATAGGTCGTGTACTCAAGGAAGATGGCTCCAGGTATGTCTTTATGTTTATATGTATTTCAGATTATGTGAAAGATCTTGAACATATATTAAAGAAATATAACAAAACAAAATTATAATTTACTAGCCTCTCCGCACGCGCTTCCGCGCCTGCGAGAGGATTTTTTAAAACATTTTTAAAATTTATTTTAGAATTAAAAAAGATAATAGGTAGTTGTGTTCCATAAAAATAGGATCCATTATCTGATTTTTCTTTTAATTTTTATTTTTTAATATGAAAAAGTGTGAATTTACCATACTATCCTCATTTAATTAATAATTTCAATTGCATTAACCAAGGGCATTTTCTGGTATTTTGAATGTTTCACCATTCTCTGCCTTTTGCTTTATATATATAGATAAACATGATAAGATAAATAAATCATTGAAGTCTTTTCGTTTCCAACTATGTGTTTGGCATTAATGGATAATAAGAAATAAAAATAAAAAAAACATAGTATTTTACAAAGTCGACTATTATTATTCTATACAACAATAACGAGGAAATTAAGCCAAGCCGGCTGGAGGAGACCCCCATGCATGACCCAAATTGAGTCAACGACCCTTGCCGAGAGCAACATGCCAACAGCAGAGCAGTACCATATGATATGAGCTAGCTAGCTGCAGGATAATTTTGTAGCCTAACATGACAAACTAGAATGAAGTGTCGCATAAAATAAATTTGAGTCTCATATTAAGCCTGATATTCAGATCGTTAGATCACAATTGTAGCCACTTTTATGTCCAAATCGATCAATTCTTCCTCCGCCGATGCGTGCGTCGAGAGAACTCAATCAGGTTAATATATTCCTATTTCTTGTCTTCATTTCTTCATGATCACTTTCATATATATTTGCATGATTTCACATTTTCAATTACCTGAGCATATATATATATAAAAGTAGATAGAGTTGTTTGGTGAACACATCAATAAATTAATATGGCCAGTTCTTTGTTACTTACTGCAGGATAGATAGAATTAAGAACAATGTAGATACAAACAAGCCGCCTTGATTCAAATTTCACATATTAGGCGACAAAATATTATCCTCCCTCCCAGCTGGCTTGGCTTTCCTTGGTATTGGAGTTAATTACGTACGTACAAGTTGAGTTTTCAATCCTGCAGATATTTTATATATGTTCAAGCCAAGACATAGCCCGACAACGAAAAACACTTCAATTTTTATCATGTTTTTAAATCATGATTCTGTTTAGCACCAACCAAATTGATCGTGAACTCTCAAGTTTTTCAATCCTTCACACTAATTCACTCCAACCCTTCTGTCTCTGTTTCTCCCTCTCTCTTCCAACTATTCTGTGAGATCATTGCAGTTTCATGAAGTAAGCTGAGACTTGAGAGGTATTTTTCTCAGCCTATAATTATCTATCTAACTTTCACTTTGAATGGATCTAACTTTCAAGAATTTTCGTATTGCCTGGTTCTGTTTTTGTTTTTGTTTTTTGTGGTTTTAAAACATATCATTGATGGGTAATTTTTTAAATACTTAATGAACTAGTGAAAGAGATTTTCTTGGTGTTTTGCATTTTGGGTCAAGAGAAGACTTTATTGGCCGTAAACATAATTAAAGAGGCAAAATACAGAGGAAGAAAGACGAGTTGTCATGATCATCTAGAGAAGGTAAAGTACTGTTGGCCTTGTGATCATTCAAGACTTCAGGCTTGATGATGAAGCACACAATTATCTTGATCATTTTTGCATCTTTGTGGACTTGCCATGATGCAATAGACACACTGAAACCAGGGGACACTCTCAATTCCAATAGTTCCTTGGTATCAGCATTCGGCAAGTTCACTTTGAAATTCATTAAAAAACCTGTCGGCAATTCTGAAATGAGCTTTCTTGCTATCCTACGCATCAAAACTGAAGCAAACAAAGCATGGATTGCGAACCCACACTCACCTGTTTTACCCTCTTCATCCCCACTTCTTACCTTGGACTTCAATAACACATTGAAAATTACTCACCGAAATGGACAGCCTTTTATCCTTTCTGCTCCAAACACTACTAGTAGTACTAGTGTTGTGGCTACCCTTTTGGATTCCGGAAATTTTGTCCTTCAAGAAGTGAGCCCTGTCAACGGATCCACGATCCGAATTTTGTGGCAAAGTTTTGATTATCCAATGGACACATTTTTACCAGGCATGAAATTGGGTGTTGACCATATAAATGAGCACGTTTGGTCTCTTTTATCATGGGGGTCTAGAGACAACCCTGTGTCGTCGGGGCCTTTCAGCCTTGATTGGGATACCAATGCACACCAATTGAAAATTAAGAAAAGTGGGGTTATTTATTGGACTAGCGGGGTCTTTGCAGATGGGAGATTTGAATATATTTTGCCTGATGTATCCAAGCAGAGGTACAATTTTAGCATCGTTTCGAATCAAAACGAAGACTACCTCACTTATACTAGTCTAGATGATCCAAATGATCCTGAGCCAGAATGGGTGCTATACACCAGAGGTGCACTTTTTGAGTATGGTGCCCAAGTTGATATTATACGAGCACAAAACTGTGATGGCTATAACACTGTCGGAGGGTGCGTGAGAAGGGACCGTCCAAGCAATTGTGTTGGGAAATTAGGTGATGATTTTGAGATTAAAAAAGGTTACTTCAAGATCATCAACTCTGCTAATGCTTCGAGACCTGCGAACTGGATTGGTACTGGTAGCGAAGATTGTAAAGTTACTTGTTGGCAAAACTGTGACTGCCTTGGATTCGACTTTCCATTTGGAAATCAGACTACTGGTGCAGGATGCCGATTTTGGAGTGTGGACTGTGCATTCATTGAAAACCTCAGTACTGCAACTCATAGTTTTGTTGTGCCAAACTCAGTAACGCTGCCACCAAAATCACCAGATTCACCACCTCGCGGAAAGATTAGTAAGTCAAGCTTTTTACTAATCTTATTAATCTTATTAATTAATCAGCTAGACTTGTTTAACTATCACATCAATAAGCTAATACAAGCTTAACTTACTATATAGAAAATTAATTAAATTTTTTCCTTGATGCAACAGATAAGGGGTTATGGATTGGCACTTCTATTGCCGCTCTACTGGTAATTGGGTTTTGCATATTGTGCTATCGACTAAGAGGAACTTCAGCAGGTAAATTCCTTAAGCATAATGAGAGCAGTTGTTAGAAAATTTCACTTCTTCGATTATTATTGTGCCAAATTGAAGTTTTAACCTTTCAATACCAATTTAAATAGGCAAGAACGGAACAAAGACTCAGAAAAAATTGCTTAAGTTCATGAAATCTGAAAGACCTACTGATCATGTTATTGCGACAGGAAACATTATTAGACACCCTGATTTAAGCATATTTACCTACGAATGCCGCAAGCAACTTCTCTGAAGCAAACAAGCTCGGCCAAGGGGGCTTTGGTCCTGTTTATAAGGTAAGTCTCTAAATAATATAAAGTGTACATGTTTTCTGTTTACATCAATAGTCAAAAGGGATATATAAAATAGTTTTTTTTCTTTTTTGGAATAACTGAGAAATATTTTATGGGTTATAAATTCAGGGAAATTGGCAACAGGACGATAAGCAGCTGTGAAGAGGCTTTCAAAATGTTCAGGACAAGGCACGGTGGAGTTTAAGAATGAATTGATACTTATATATGAACTCCAACATACGAACCTAGTTCAGCTA
Source organism: Prunus kanzakura (assembly GCA_020521455.1). Classification (NCBI taxonomy): domain Eukaryota; kingdom Viridiplantae; phylum Streptophyta; class Magnoliopsida; order Rosales; family Rosaceae; genus Prunus; species Prunus kanzakura. The sequence goes on along the minus strand of BPUM01000261.1, from coordinate 14,485 downwards.
TTTGGATTTTGCTTTCATGAAGAAGAGAAGATGTTGATATATGAGTACATGCAAAACAAAAGCTTGGACTCCTTTTTGTTTGGTTGGGAACTCAAGCTACTTTAATCTTAGCACATTTCATTTTCTCAGTTAATTGTGTTAATATTATTCTCTAACCTTTGAAAATACAAAAATTACTAATAAGACTCTCACTTGAATCTCTATGTTGGACAGATTCCATTAGATGTCTGCAACTAGATTGGAAGAAGCGTTTTGGTATAATTGAAGGAATCACTCAAGGAATGCTTTACTTGCACAAATACTCGTGAACGAAAGTAATTCATAGAGATCTAAAAGCTAGTAACATATTACTTGACGAAAATATGAACCCCCAAAATTGCAGATTTTGGAATGGCAAGGATTTTCACCCAGGAACTAGAAGCAAATACTGTGAGGGTTGTTGGGACTCGGTAAGGAAACACTACAATACATACATGCTTTTTTATCATGTGTACTTTTTCCTTTGCTAGCAAACATGCATTTATGTATATAGATGTACTAAAGAAAGTTTTTTTCTCTCTCATTTTGTAAAGTGGTTATATGCCCCCCGAGTACATCATGGGGGGAAATTTCTCCACAAAATCTGATGTCTACAGTTATGGAGTGTTAATGCTTGAAATTATAAGTGGTAGGAAAAACAACAGCTTCTACAATGAAGATCGCGTGCTCAACTTAGTAGGACATGTATGTCAAAGAAATCGCTGCAGACTGCAGTTACCATTATGTTTTTTTCTTTTCATGCTTTTTAGGTGTGTGATTCAATAATTTTAATGCTTTCTGCAGGCATGGGAGTTATGGAAAGAAGATAGAGGGGTAGAAATAATGGATCCAACACTAGTTGAAACATGTATTAGTCATCAATTCTTAAGATGCCTCCAAGTCGGTCTACTATGTGTGGAGGAAAATGCAGCCATTCGCCCTACCATGTCAGAATGTTGACAAATGAAAGCATGCAGTTACCTCGACCAACAAAGCCAGCATTTTACACAGAAAGAAATGCAGCCACTGCTGGTATAGATAGAAGGGCACCGCCAATTATATCAATAAATGATTTGTCCAATACAGATTTGGAAGGACGTTGAAGGTCTTGATGACGTTGGCTGTGCAAAACATTATACTTCAAATAAGCTTATTATGGCAAGCAAAAAAATTGTACTTTTTTTTTTGTTCGGGGGCGAGGTGATTTCCTCCGATATGTGTTATATGAAATATTTCACTAATATTTGGGATTGACTTCTAACTTAATAATTACCAATTTAGTCATATTTTTTCTTTAAATTAAACGTCTCGTGTTGAATATATATATATATATATAGCTAGGAGGTCGGATCCACGTCAAATCTATAAATTTCCATTGCAAGAACGAGATCATCCTCATCATGTTTCCATTTCGCAACGGGATCCTCTTTAGTGGCATGTCTATAAGAGCACCAAAGCTCTGTGACTGGAACTGGTATACGTCCTCAAAGCCCTTAGCCCTAAGACGGGTTTAGAGAGTGAATCTTATATAAGGTAGTTGATTTCTGCTGGTAATTAGTGCAAGATAAAATTAGAAAACAAATATGAGGCCTTGCACTTGCATTTAGAGGAAAACAAAATTTTGAACCCTTGGAGTTATGTACCATTGGGCCGGCCTTGCGTCTTTATTACAATTGAGGAGGTCTCGACAAATGCAAATAATCATGAACAATATAGTACATGTATGTGACTGGTACTCGAGACCGAATAACAGGTAGGTTTGAGAGCAATAATCTTGTAAGGGACATTTTGAAACAGGACAATATAGGAAACTACTTGATTTCTTCTAGTAATGAGTACAAGACATATAATTCAAAAACAAGTGAGAACTAGCCCTTGCATACTGCAATGAGTCGAAGGAAAACAAATTTTGAATTCTTTGAATATTAATAATATTGCTATCATTCCGCCGGCCTTGTGCATCAAGTGGTTGACTATTGGTGTGTGTCTCCTAGCCAGTAAAGATGAAAAATTAAGGAGAGAGATTATGACTCAAAACGTCTCCTCCATTCCACAGATGGTTAGTGCATATGCAGTATGAGTGAGTCAAAGTCCGCTTCTTGTAAACATTGACCTTAAAGAGATTGTGGTTTAACTCACATGTCTTTTAATAGTTTCGCTTCTCTGCTAAGTTTTTCCATTCATGGCTATCATAAGAAACTTAACTTTCTTGATCACTTTCAGATGCTTGTAGACTTGTCACTATGCTGCAAGCTTAACTCGGGACACGCTCAAACCGGGGTGACACTCAACTCCTCAAGTTCCTTGGTTTCAGCCTCCGGGAATTTTCACCTTGGCTTTCTTTGTACCTAATGACGGTTCCAACAACAGTTATCTCGCAATCCTTCGCAGTAAAAAAGGTGCGAATGATGCATGGATTGCGAACCGAAACACACCTGTTTTATATCCTTCATCCCCCTTCTTACCTTGGACTCAAACAACAGATTGAAAATTACACACCAAGGTGGAGATCCTATTGTGATTTACTCCCCTCCACAAAATAGTACTAGTACTAGTAGTGTTGTTTTGGCTACCCTTTTGGATAACGGAAATTTTGTACTACAAGAAGTGAAATCTGTGGATGGCTGGACGACAAAGGTTTTGTGGCAAAAAGTTTTGATTATCCAGTGAACACATTTTTACCAGGCACAAAATTAGGTGTGAACCATAGATATGGCCACATTTAGTCTATTTCATCATGGTCAACTCACTCCAACCCAGCGCCAGGGCTTTTCACCCTTGATTGGGACCCCAATGGACAACAATTGAATACCAAGAAAAGTGGGGGTGGTATTGGACAAGCGGAGTCTTTACAACAATTAAGGGAAGATTTGATTTGATTTTGCCTGACGAACCCAAGGTGAGGTATAATTTCAGCATTGTCTCGAATGAGAATGAAGACTACCTCACTTGTACACTGCTGCAGATGATCAAATTAACGACAAAACAGAATTGGTGCTGGGCAGAATCGGGAGATTTTATGACCATGACGAACAAGTTGATATTGCACGAACAGAAAGCAGTTTTAAAAATGAATTAAGACTCATATATGAACTCCAACATACAAACCTTGTTCAGCTCTTTGGATTTTGCATCCATGGTGAAGAGAGGATGCTGATATATGTGTACATGCCAAACAAAAGCTTGGACTACTTTTTATTTGGTCGGGAAATTTGCCTTCATTAGTCTTTGTACTGGATTTCATTTGTACGATTCGTTAAATGAATTTTAATAAACTGTCATATATTGGACAGAATCAACCAGAGGTTTTCTTCTAGATTGGAAGAAGCGTTTAAGTATAATTGAAGGAATCGCTCAAGGGTTGTTTTACTTGCACAAGTACAGGAAAGTAATTCATATGGATTTAAAAGCTAGCAACATACCACTTGACAAAAATATGAACCCCAAAATTTCAGATTTTGGTATATGGCAAGAATTTTCACCCATAATGAATTGGAAGAAAATACTAGTAGGATTGTTGGAACACGGTAATTAGTACACATTCTTATTACTACCCGCATGTTGCTTTTGTTATGCATTTCCATAGATCCGTACAAGAAGCTTTTTCTTTCTCATTTGGTGCACATGTCTCCAGAGTACATCATGGAGGGAAGTTTTTCAATAAAATCAGATGTCTACAGCTTTGGAGTGTTAATGCTTGAAATCATAAGTGGCAGGAAAAACAACAGATTATACAAAGAGGATCGTGTGCTCAATTTAGTAGGATATGTATGTCAAACAAATCTCTGCAGGCATGTTTATACTTTTCTTCTTTTTAAGGTGTGATATCCGTTCTTATTAATCTTGTTTCAGGCATGGGAGTTGTGGAATGAAGGTGGAGGGCTTGAATTAATGGATCCAAATCTAGGAGATTCATGTATTAAAGATCAATTCTTAAGATGCATACTTGTTGCTCTCCTTTGCGTGGAAGAGAATGCAGCCGATAGACCAACCATGTCAGATGTCATATCTATGCTGACAAGTGTAAGCATGGAGTTAGCCATGCCAACAAAGCCAGCATTTTACACAGAAAGAAACGTGGCCACTGCTGCTATAGCTAGATAGAAAGGGACCACAAGTTATATTGATAAAATTATTTTTCCAATTCCGATCTGGTGATGAGTTAGTTGTGTAGAAATATGATCTAATATAAGGAAACTGTTATTGTAATAGGATGAAGTTTATATTACAGCAACTGTGTGTGTGTGTGTGAGTTCACTAAAACCTATTTCCAGCTAAGAATGATTGGACATTTATCAATATCTTACTGTCTTTTATCAGAAACTTGACTTGGGTTCTTTTTTAATGAGCCTTCTTTTAAGGTTTAGCTAGTTTGAAACTTCAGCTGTGACTCATTACCTATCAGTATGAGAAAACGACAGTGCTTTCAAATTCAAATCTCTCCTTCCCCTCTACATTTTCAAACCTTCAGCAAAAGGCTTTGCACCTCTTAACCAGAAAATTAATATTATTCATCATGATTAAGTACAAGTGTACCCTTATATATTTTATTTATTCCTTTTAAATAACCCTCGATGGTACGAGGAATTTGTTTAGTTATTCTTTTATTACAATTTGGAATTATTGTCTTCCCCAAATACGACTCCAAACAGGAGCCAAGTGCCTTGTGAAGAAAGAAAAGCAAAGAGAAAAGAAAGGAAGAGACTAAGTCAGAGTCTTCCATGTGCGCACACACACACACATACATATATTTATATAACCTTCTCTCCAAGAGCAAAGATGGATGATGGTCATGGTGTGTCCAGAAATATAAAAAAGAGTGAGTCAAACTATTTCCCTAATTTTTAAATCAAATAAAAGAAAACAAAGTCTTCATGTCGAATTGTAAGTACTTTATTTAATGCCTAAACTATTTCAATTAAGTGTTCATGATCATCTGGAGAAATTAACTGCCTGACCTGTTGACATCCATGGCTACCGGTTTGATGATGATCAGCTCAATTATCTTCATCATTTTTGCTTCCTTGTGGACTTGCCATGATGCTGCAAGTGACACACTCAAACCATGGGACACCCTCAATTCCTCAAGTTCCTTAGTATCTGCATCGGGAAAGTTCAGTTTGTATTTCTATGTATATAATGATGGTTCCAACAACAACAGCTATCTAGCTATCCTGAACAAAGAAGCTCCAAACAATGTATGGATTGGCAACCGAGACACACCGATTGTATACCCTTCATCCGCAGTTCTGACCTTGGACTGGACTAATACATTGAAGCTCACTCACCAAGGTGGAGACCCTATTGTCATTTCCTCTGCTCCACAATTAGTACTAGTCTTGTGGCTACCCTTTTGGATTCTGGCAATTTTGTACTGCAAGAAGTGAACTCTACGGATGGATCGACAAAGCAGGTTTGGTGGCAAAGTTTTGACTATCCATTTGACACATTTTTACCTGGCATGAAGTTAGGTATTAATCATAAGAGTGGCCATCTTTGGTCGATGTCATCATGGGCTACTTACAACAACCCAATGTCAGGGCCATTCACTCTTGATTGGGATTCCAATGGACACCAATTCCAAATCAGGCGACAGGGGATGCTATATTGGACTAGTGGAGTCTTTACAAGCAGTAGTAAAACGTTCGATTTTATTTCGGCTGAGGAGTCCAAGCTGAGGTATAATTTTAGTGTAGTTTCAAATGAGAATGAAGACTACTTCACTTACACTGCTGTAGATCATGATCAAAGTGATCAGGAACCACAATGGGTGCTAACCTTTATGGGGACATTTCATGATGGATCCTTTAATTTCGCAGAAGCAGAGAACTGTGATGGCTATAACACAGGTGGAGGGTGTGTGAGAAGGGATCGGCCAAGTGATTGCATGGCCAAATTCAATGATGAATTTGAGCTCAAAAATGGTTACTTCAAGATCAACAACTCTAGTAATAGTTCGAGATCCCATCCTGGTTTGGCACCAGTAGTAGTGATTGTATGGCTACCTGTTGGCAAAATTGTGATTGCCTTGGATTTGACGTTCCACTTGCTAATGGGACTAGCACCGGGTGCCGATTTTGGAGTGTAGACTGTCAATTCTTTGAAGACCTCACTGCAAGTAACAGTTATGTCTTGTCAGGACATGCAACACCAGCAAAACCACCATCTGCCAAAAAAAATGGTAAGTCTAGCTGCCAATTTTAATATCTGTGCTTCACAAGAGACAGTTAATGTGCAAATAAGCAACAAACTTTAACTAGAAACAAATGAACCAAAAAAATAATTAATATATGCAGCTAATTAAATATTACTCTGTAAATCATGCAGGACATAAGTGGTTGTGGGTTGGCATTGCTATTGCTGCTGCAGTACTTGTAGTGGTGTTTCTGCATCTGTCTGCTAAGAAGAAGAATAGTTTCAGGTATAAATAATCTTTAAGCCTCGTGCATTTGTTAGACAGAATTTACACGTTTGACATTGTTGACCTAAATTCAAATCTTTTCTCCACCAATCTAAATAAATAGGCAAGAACAGAGCAAATATACGGAACAAAATGCTTAGCTTCATGAAACATTCCAACAGACCTACTGATGAAGAAAATATGGGACAGCATGATTTAAACATATTTACCTATGAATCTGTCTTGGCTGCCACTAGCAACTTCTCTCAAGAAAACAAGCTCGGAGAAGGGGGCTGTGGACCTGTTTATAAGGTAAGGCCTTGCATACTAAACTGTGTAATGATTTCTTTTCTTTTTTGAAACAATTCAGAATATTGTTGAGAATCTATTCAGGGAAAATTAGTGAATGGACCAGAAATAGCGGTGAAGAGGCTTTCAAAATGTTCCGGACAAGGAACGTCAGAGTTTAAGAATGAATTGATACTCATACATGAACTTCAACATAGAAACCTTGTTCAGCTCTTTGGATTTTGCATTCATGAAGAAGAGAGGATGTTGATATATGAGTACATGCCAAACAAAAGCTTGGACTACTTTTTATTTGGTTGGGAATTAAGGCCACTTTATTCATAGTCCTTGATTTCATTTTCTATTTGATTTTTAATCACTGTCAAAATATGTAGATTAAAAATAGTATTCTTCCTTAACTCTATGACAGATTCAATTAGAGGTCTGCTACTAGATTGGAAGAAGCGTTTCAATATAATTGAAGGAATCGCTCAGGGATTGCTTTACTTGCACAAGTACTCGAGAACGCGAGTAATTCATAGAGATTTAAAAGCTAGGAACATACTACTTGATGAAAATATGAACCCTAAATTTCCGATTTCGGTATGGCAAGAATTTTTTCCCTCGATGAATTGGAAGAAAACACCAGCAAGATTGTCGGGACACGGTTAGTAAAATGTCTGTGTGTTCACATTATTATCATATGTTCTACTTTTGGTTGCTCAACATGCATGTTTGAAATATATGTACTAATTAAAGCCTTTTCCTTTTCACTTGGTGCAGTGGTTGCATGCCTCCTGAGTCCGTGGAGGGAATTGTTTCTGTAAAATCTGATGTCTACAGCTTTGAGGTATTGATGCTTTAAATCATAAGTGGGAGGAAAAACAACAGCTTCTAAAATGATGACCGCGCACATCAATTTAGTAGGATATGTATGTCAAACAAATCTTTGCATTTATAATTTTCTTCTTCTCAAGGTGTGAATTCAACCATTCTGATATCCTAAATGCTTATATATTTCAGGCATGGGAGTTATGGAAACAAGGTTCAGGGTTAGAATTAATGGATCAAATGGTAGGTGATTCATCATTTATTGAAGATCAAATGTTAAGATGCATCCATGTTGGTCTGTTATGTGTAGAGGAAGATGCAGCCGATCGGCCTACCATGTCAGATGTGATTTCTATGTTGACAAATGAAAACCCACCATTAGCCTTACCTACAAAGCCAGCATTTTTTGTTGGGAGAAAATTGGTGGAAACTGGTATAGGTGAAAAGCAACATGAAATTACATCAGTGAATGACTTGTCCATTTCCGTTTTTGATGCACGTTAAGTTTGATCTTCAGAGGGTGCTAGCTTGTGTGTTCCCTGTATTAAAAAGATTATTATCCTCTTTACACATATTTCTTGCGTATTAAGTTTTTGTAATTTATTAAATTAGGGCATTATGTATAACAACTTCACTAGTTATTCGTGTGTGCATTACTATGTATAAATCTTTATATCGGTTGCCCGTTGAGAATATATGTATTGATCATGATGTTGACAGATGAAGTGCTATAATAGAATTGGAGAGTGACTTTCTTTCAATTAAAATTTCCATTTTATGTTTTGTTAGATAGAGAACGACTAAACGACACACTATGTTTATCGAAAGCAATTTGTCTCAAATGTTGAGGCCTCGTTTGGTGGCTCAGCTTGGACTGCCTTGCACTGGAATAATAATATTGCTAACATTGGGCAGGCCTTGCATCTAGAGGAAGGTTCTGACTAACAAGTGGATGTGTTCCTCCATAGCCAATTAAGTACAATCATTCATTAATTTATCACTCTTTATTTATTAGCATTGCAAATTATTGTTTTTTTCCCACAAACACCTCCATCTCTTTCCAAGTCTTCCATCCGGATAATAGGATAATAACATATAAACGTCTCTTCCATGCCACGGATGGATGGTGTGCAGTAGACTAGATGAGTATGAGGGAGTCAAAGTCACTAGTATTGTCTAGTATTGTCAGCCACTTGACCTTAAAGAGATGGATTGTTGTGATTGCTTCCATGCTAAGCTTTCATTCATGGCTATTGTGGGAACCTAATTAATTCGCAAACCTAGGTCAAATAATTCCTTCCATTTGGGATTATTTGACCTAATCAGGAATTATTCAATTTAATTGGGGGTTACTCAATTAAATAGAATGATTCCTAATTAGGTTGAGGATTGATTTAAATTCCTACGAATATTCTCAATTAATGGAGGAGTTACCTAATTAAATTAGGTATTGATCTGATTGCTATCCTGATTAGGGATTTGATTTAAATCAATAAATCAAATCCCTAATTAAGTCAAATCTTGCCAAATTGGGGAGGAATAATTCCCTTCCATCTACGGAATTATTCCTCTGAAACCCTAGCTCCCGAGACTCCTATAAATACCTAGCTACACATAAGGGTGAAGGTACGTCTAAACTCCTACTGAAACTCTGCAGAAATTATCTCTCAGAAACCCTAGCCACCTCCTTTCTCTCCCTCTTTTACATAAGGCTCCAGCCGCCCGGTTCATCCCAAAAAGACATATAAACTCCGTACCCTATTTAGCTATTGGTTTTTTGCCCTAAATCAATTGAACTAATTTAGGCATCGGAGGGCCTTTGGCCAACACCCCCCGGGTGTGGTCTCTTATTGCTATTCGTTTTGCAGGGGAGAAAGAGAGGCGGAGAAGACGAAGGAATCTTTAGGCGAATATCCCGTGGGAGGAATTTGACTCCCACAGCTATCCTCCCACAGCTATCATGATCAACTTAATTTTCTTGATCACTATTGGAAGCTTGTGGACCTGTCATGATGCTGCAGCAAGCAAAATTAGGGGACACACTCAAACTCAAAACCAGGAGAGACACTCATTTCCCTCAAGTTCTTTAGTTTCTTCATCTGGGAAGTTCAGTTTGGGATTCTATGTATATAAAGTCGGACGGTTCCAACCAAACCAGCTTTGTAGCTATCCTGAACAGAAAAGTTTCAAACAGCATATGGATTGGCAACCGAGACACACCAATTCTGCACCCTTCACCCGCAGTTCTTACGTTGGACAGGAATAATACATTGAAAATTATACACCAAGGTGGAGATCCTATTGTCATTTGCTCTGCTCCACAAACTACTAGTAATACTAGTACTAGAAGTGTTGTTGTGGCCACCATTTTTGAACAAGTTGTGTAAATTAACCACTAATCCATTGTATTAAGATTGCTTGGAAAGGAACTTCACTTGCAGACCAGTGATCTCAGATTTCGAATCTTCATGACACCTTGATAGTGTGTGTGGCAAAAACTTCCTTCCCCACTATCGCTTGTATAAAAAATAAAAAATAAAAAATACATCAACTACACAGTTGGCTGATGGGGCTTTGGGCCTTGTGACACGTCGCCCCCCTCGAGAATATAAAGAGTGATATCAACTTTCAAAGTTTGATAAACCAAAATGCATCATATACTTTCAAAGTTAGTATATGATATTTCACATTGCGTTAACTTAGGATATTAGGTCGTTTTTTATAAGTTTAAAAAGTGGTGGGCTTGACTAAAATCCATTGCCAACTAAGAATGATCGGATGTTTATCAATATCAATTTAAAATGATTGTAATACTCAACCTGAATTTAAAATATAAGATGGACACGTAGTGCTATTATATATAAAATTAATTAAGAATTACTTTTTTTTAAAAAAAAAATCATAAATTTGACTTGGGTTTCACTTTTTTTTATCAGCCTGGTTCAGGTAGTTTCTGCGATTCATACCTACTATTTTTATTTATTGGTCATTAATAAAATAAATTGATAAATAAATAATCAGAATATATGAAAGTGCTTGCACTTTCATTAGAGTGTAAAACACATTTTGAATCCTCTCCTCCTAACCAGAAAATTATTATTCTTCATCATGATTGAGCACAGATATGGTACGATGAATTTGTTTATTTATTCATTTTATTAGCATTTGAAATTATTGTTTTCCCACAAATACGCCTCCAATCAGGAGCCAAGTGCCTTGTGAAGGAAGAAAAGCAAAGAGAATGAATGAAAGAGATTGAGTATTCCAAGTGCAGACATTAAAAAAAAAAGAAGTCAAAACTCTCATCATTTTTAAATCCAACAACAGAAAAAAAGTCTTCATGTCTACTTGTAAGAACTTTATTTAATGTCGAAATGATTGCCGGCCGTTGACCTTAGGGATTGTGATCATATTCATGTGTAAATTCTAAAGCTATTTCAGCTAAGTTTTCGTGATCATCTGTAGAAATTAAAGTGAAAGTAGGGCCTGACTTGACTTGTCGACATCCATGGCTACTGGTTTGATGATGATGAGCTCAATTTTCTTCATCATTTTTGCTTCCCTGTGGGCATGTCATGATGCTGCAAGTGACACACTCAAGCCAGGTGACACTCTCAATTCCTCAAGCTCCTTAGTCTCTGCAACAAGCAAGTTCATCCTGCGTTTCGTTGTACAAACTATCGACGGTTCGAACACCAGCTATCTAGCGATCCTGCGCAATAAACCAGGAGCAAACAAAGCATGGATTGGCAACAGAAACACACCTATTCCATACCCTTCCTCCCCACTTCTCACCTTGGACTTGAACAACACATTGAAAATTACATACCCAGATGGAGACCCTATTGTCATTTCCTCTGCTCCACAAACTAGTGTTGTTGTGGCTACCCTTTGGATTCTGGCAACTTTGTACTACAAGAAGTGAACTCTGTCAACAAATCGACCAGCGGGGTTTTGTGGCAGAGTTTTGATTATCCAACAGACACATTTTTACCAGGCATGAAATTGGGGGTTGACCACAGAAATGGGCACAATTGGTCACTTTTGTCTTGGGCAACAAGCTACAACCCAGCGCCGGGGCCTTTGAGCCTTGATTGGGACCCCAATGGACACCAATTGAGAATCAAGCAAGCTGGGGTGGTTTATTGGACCAGCGGCATCTTCGGAGATGGAAGATTTGAATTTATTTTTCCTGATGTGTCAAAGCAGAGGTACAATTTTACCATTGTCTCAAATGAAAATGAAGACTACCTCACCTACACTGCTGTAGGTGATCCACCCAGTGATCCTGAGCCAGAATGGGTGCTATACAGCAGAGGGACACTTTTTGAGTATGGAACACAAGTTGCTATCACAAAAGCACAGAACTGTGATGGCTACAACACAGGTGGAGGGTGCGTGAGAAGGGACCGGCCCAAGTGGTTGTACAGCGAAATTTGGTGATGACCTTGAGCAAAAAAAATGGTTCACTTCAAGATCAACAACTCTAGTAATACTTCAAGATCCCCCAACTGGTTTAATGCTAGTAGTAGTGACTGTAAGGTTACTTGTTGGCAAAATTGTGACTGTCTTGGATTTGACCTTCCACTTGCTAATCAGAGTCAGACTAGTACCGCTGTGCCGATTTTGGAGTGTAGACTGTCAGTTCTTTGAAGACCTCAATTCAAGTAGCAGCTTTGTTTTGTCAGGACTAGCAACGCCAGCGAAACCACCACTGCCTGCCCAAAAAAATGGTAAGTCTAGCTGCCAAAATTTGATACCTGTACTTCACAAGAGACAATCAAGTGCAATAATGAGCAACAAACATTAACTAGAATCTAAGAGAGCCTAATATATGACTAAATATGTAGCTAATTAATTGTCACTCTGTAGATGATGCAGGACATAAATGGCTATGGATTGGCATTGCTATTGCGGCTGCTGTCCTTGTAATGGTGTTTCTGCATCTTGGCCTACCTGCTAGAAGAAGAATATGCTCAAGGTATATATAAGCCTCATGGTCCACTTGATTATGAAAGAAATGATATTTTCACATGTTTGATAATTGTTGTCCCAAATTGAAATTTTAACTTTCTACACTAATCTAAATAAATAGGGCAAGAACAGAGCAATGATACAGAACAAATTGCCTAGCTTCATGGAAATCCAATAGATCCTGTATGATTCCTGTTAATGAGCTTCAAAAGGATCATGGAAACATGGGAAAACATGATCTAAGCATGTTTACCCTATGATCCTGTTTTGGCTTGCCACTTCCCAACTTCTCTCAAGACAAACAAGCTCGGAGAAGGCGGATTTGGACCTGTTTATAAGGTAAGGCCTTGCATAATAAGATGTGTCGTTAGTTTCTTTTCTTTTTAAACAAGTCAGGAATAAGGGTGAGAATCTGTTCAGGGAAAAATTGGCGAAGGGACAAGAAACTAAGCGGTGAAGAGGTCTTTCAAAAGTGTTCCGGACAAGGAACGTCAGAGTTTAAGAATGAATTGATGCTCATACATGAACTTCAACATACAAACCTTGTTCAGCTCTTTGGATTTTGCATTCATGAAGAAGAGAGGATGTTGATATATGAGTACATGCCAAACAAAGCTTGGACTACTTTTTATATGGTTGGGAATTAAGAACACTTTAATCATAGTGCTTGATTCGCTCTGTTATCTGATTTAAATTCACTGTCAAAATATGTAGATTACAAATAGTGTTCTTCGTTAACTCTCTATGCGTGACAGACCTCAATCAGAGGTGTGCTACTAGATTGGAAGAAGCGTTTCAATATAATTGAAGGAATCACTCAGGGATTGCTTTACTTGCACAAATACTCAAGAACGCGAGTAATTCATAGAGATTTAAAAGCTAGTAACATACTACTTGATGAAAATATGAACCCGAAGATTTCCGATTTCGGCTTATGGCAAGGATTTTTCACCCACAATGCATTGGAAGAAAATACCAGTAGGATTGTTGGGACACGGTAAGTAAATATTGTCGATTTGTATATATACATAGTCCTCTTATCACGTTGGTTTCTGCTTTCGGTGGCTAAGGCATGCATGTTTGCAGATTTGTACTATTAAGAATTTTTTCTTTCCATTTTAATCCAGGGGTTACATGGCTCCTGAGACCATTGAAGAGCATTGTTTCTGTAAATCGGATGTATACAGCTTTGGGGTGTTTAGTTGCTTGAAATCATACGTGGCAGGAAAAACAAATAGCTTTTACAATGATGATCGTATACATCAATTTTAGTGTATCTGTAGTTCAAACCAAATATTCTACTGAAGTTGTTATTATGTGTTTTCTTCCTTTTAAGAGTGTGAGATATTCCCATGATCCTAAAATGATGATATGTATCAACGGTGGTTTTCAGGCATGGGAGTTATGGAAAAAAAATGCAGGGCTAGAACTAATGGAATCCCACTCTAAGCGACTCATGTATCGGGAATCAATTGCTAAGATGCATCCACGTCGGTCTACTATGCGTGGAGGAAAACGCAGCTGACCGACCTACCATGTCCGATGTCATATCAATGTTGACAAATGAAAGCATGCAGTTGCCTAAACCAACAAAGCCAGCATATTACATAGGAGGAAATACAGACACTGCTGGTATGGATAGAAAGGGACCGCAAAATGGATCAATAAATGGTTTGTCCAATTCAGATTTTGGTGCACGATGAAGGAATCAATCATGTTTTCATGGCTGTAAAAGTGTGATAGTACTTTATGTGGAACTGTTAATTTTTGTGAAACCTAGTCAATGTGCTGCATACATTGAAATGAACCAATCTTTGTGCAGTTTTCTGAAATCAACACAATAACCATGTAGCTTGGAAATTTGAAAAACTCTTAGGAAAGATGAAGTTAAGGAGCAATTTTTCAGTCACATATGATCATATCCAGGATTTAGAAGCACACAATTTGCAACCAAGAAAGTAGAAACTGATATAT